>JAHWFO010117657.1:2201353-2224550 GCA_023313115.1 Rhysida immarginata | reverse complement strand
TATGTGGTGTGTGTATATTCTGAATAGCTTTGATGTAATAAATTTTTAAAAGTGTGAAGTTCTTTTGTAATCACCCTGTATATTTCGTTTGCGGGGAAAGTATATACTTTTAGCGTAATTATGCTAAATAACACGATTTACTAGCTAATAACCCTGAAATCCGGCTTCTAGGGTGGGGTCGATGCTGTATAAACAATATCAAATTTCAAATAATCATTTCGGGAACGGTTATTTCGAGAACGTTCTCGGAGTATGACATGTGTTACCGGAATGATGACTGCATTCTCAAAATGACGCTTGCATTCTCTACACAGATAAAGGTGAGAGATTTAGATATTTTAAGCCAATTTTTGTTTTTCTCTTTTAGGGCATTAATATACACTACCTTGCCAAAAGTTATGGACACCACCAATTTAATGGAAACACTTTGAAAAATACTTGTGTTAGTATCTAGTTGCTCCACCTTTTGTTGCTATCACATCCACCTTTTGTTGCTATCACATCCTCTGTTCTGTCCACAAGTTTTTGATATGTTTCCGCAGGAATTTTTCACAGTTCAGTCAGATTTCGGGCGCTCCGCTCCTGCACGTTATCGACGCTCCAACACATCCCAAAGATGTTCGATGAGGATGAAATCGAGGCTCTGTACAGGCCAGTCAAATTCTTACACCCCCATTTCATCAAACCTTCTGCCTACAACCATTGCTTTGTGGCAAGGTGCGTTATCTAATTGAAAGAGAAAAGGGCCATTTCCAAATTGCTGCCAGAGCGCAAGGAGTACGGCAAGGATGTCTTGGTAACATTCCGCGTTCAGATGACCAGTCACAGAAATGATTGGACCCAGGCCAAACCATGAAAAGCACTCCCACACAATCACTGACTCTCCGCAAAACTTCACTGTGGGCACTACTCAGTTTGCCAGATGACGTTCTCCGGGCATTCGCTAAACCACGTCCTTCAATCCGATTGCCAGATGGTGTATCGTGAATCGTCACTACATTCAACCATCCACCATTGCTCCAGAGTCCAGTGGCGTCTCTCTTTGCATCATTGCAATCTCCTCGCTGTGTTGGCAGGTGCTGATGATGTTGGGTGTATGGGCCGCAGCTCTGCCATGAAAACCCAGCGAATGCAGATCTTTACGAAGCTAATAGTCAGTAAAGGATCTTGTCAGTCCATCAACCGATGTTTTACGGTTTGCAGTGACCACCCTGCGAAGTGCCCTTCGGTGTCTGCCCGACATAATCTTGGGTCTTCCGGTCCTGAGCTGAACATTTGTTCGGACCCGTATCTTTCCACGTCCGGCATTTTGAACGGATGATTTGGAGATGTTTAGCAGAGTTGAGATCTCTCTAACACTTTTGCCTGCAAGGTGTCACCCAACAATTGTATTCCAAAGAAATTATAAATGAAAACTGCAGATGATACTCCAATCTTAAGAAAATGATATTATTTGAAAAAATGGAAAGAAAAAGACCACCAGGTAGTCAAGATTCGTGGTTCCTGGTGAAATTTTTCCTTCCATTTTTTCTGATAATATCATTATCTTATGATTGGAGTATCCCCAGTTTCATCTCCAGTTTCCATTTATAATTTCTTATATGTGCTCATAAAATGTTTTCATTGGTTGGAAAGGAGAAATTACCGATCTGCAAGCTGGGTGCCCGTCCTATCAGTGGCCTGCATCTTGACTACCTGGTAGTCTTTAAGAACACCGGGTGACAGCCTTGCTGTACCTTCTTCACGTTGGCCCAGGAACCTCTTTGGATGGGAATGCCTCATTTTCATGTAAAATTGGTGTGTCCCATGACTTTTGAGAAAAGTCCTGCAAAGTAATGTATTTGAGAAGTAAAGAAAGATTGTGGTTCTTTATTTTTGATTTCCTTGTAGACTCAATTGGTATATAAAATATTTTGTAATTGACCAAAAAGTCATAATTCCTAAAGTATAATAAAGATTTAATACTGCTGAAAAAGTTTTCTTTGTGTCAATTGTAAAGAATGATCGTAATCATCATTCAGGGAACGCGACCGTCATTTCCGGGAACGTCGGAAAAAGGGAAAATAAATCAACATTAGTTTATTTATCTTAAATTGTTTGTACATAAATAAATAGATACACTATCGCCCCTTTGCATCATAATCTGAATTGAACATTCAGGCTCATAATACAAAAAATAAATTAAAGTTTTGTTTGTGAATTCACACCTAACACGATATCACGATAAATACTCGTAAAAATCCATATTTCACAGTTTAAATATTTTGATCAAAAAATATTATCTAATTGAGAACTGCGTTTTGCTTTACTTTTTAAAAAGGAATAATAAATTAAATTAATTACATTATATTTTATACAATTTCAAAAAACGTTCCCGAAATGATAATATTTACTTCCATTTCTGTTATTTTATGCCATAACTAAAAAATTAACAGTTTTTTTGCGTGGCCCTTTTCAGAACCATTAGAAAACATAAAGCACTATCTATGTAAGTTATAAACTAATTTTCTAAAGTTTATTTTTTCGAAAACTGAAAACTGAAAATGCTCACCTCTTTGATTTTGAGCCGCATATAGATAGGAAATAAGTATATACAATTTGTTTTGATGCACGCCGCATAGATCCAAGTTGCTCCGGCTGGACACGGGTTGGGGCAGTTGGTATTCACCTCACAAGCTTAGATCCAAACGCGACTCAAGCCTACCGTGCGAACGAACTCGATTAATATATTAAATACTTTAATAACGCCCTTATAATGTGGAGGTTGCATTAAAATGGAAGTATTATAAATAAAAATAAAATGTTATTTCAATGCAGAACTTATTTAAAACTATAAGTTTTTTAAAAAGCATTCGGTTAACGAACGCTTCTTTCCCCGATTAATCCATTAAATCTAGACTTAATCGTATATACGACTACTTTTAATAATTGAGTTTTTCGAGCAAAAGAGCGTATCTTTAATGCGGCGAAGAGCAAATGAATAGCATAGGTCTAACGCCCAAATCGAAACGATAGCTCATACAAATGAATTTTATTCTCTTAAATAATTATAATAAAAATTATAATAGAAATTGCGGATTAAAAGACAATCCTTTACTTGACGATGCAGCATGCACTTAAAATTGTTTAATCCGTTTCTTTTAGTTTAATTCTTCTAAAATTGTTATTCAAACTTCTAGAATGAACAGTTCATTTAATGCAAATGTTTTCGTCAAATTTTAATGCCGTTATCGCTTCAACATGATCGAAACATGAAGATAAATAAATAAATGTCGTGAATGACTTAGATGACCAGAAACAAAGTAGATTTGCATGCTTACTCGAAGAATATTTTAGTAATCCATGCTTCCTTTACAATATTTGGTGAAAGAATACTTTGCTAATAAAATGATCGTATCCGCCCGAAAAATCGATAACGAATGGACGAAACACAAGCAGAATTATAATACAGGGTGTATCTAAACCTCTATCACAAACGTTTGGTGGTGATTCCCCTCAGCGAAATAAAAACAAAAGTGAAGTTCGGATAATGAACCGTTTATGAGATTTCCACAGTTAAAAGTGAAGATTCTGCAGCAAATTTTGTACTCTGTGGATTTTCCTTATATATTATTTAATATTCAGTCAGCGACTTTTATCACGGGCTCGACTATCAGTAATCTTAGGCTACTGGTACCGGCAAAAAAGGTAGCCCTTCTGCCTCTCGAGCATCTCGAGCGAAAAGCACCTGAATAAGGTAACAAAACTTATATTTGGGTTCATGATGAGAAAATCGGTCCACAACTTCCTGCGGTGAATCCAATGTACGAGAGGGAAGAAGTTCGTATATTTCTGCGGCGGAGGGAAGAAGTTCGTTGTTGGTGGTGGGAAGAAGTTCTTTACCTGAGACAAGCCTCCGTGCTTCAGATACATCAATAATCCGTCCTTCGTGAATTTGGGGTTTGGCTATTCAAAGGTTGAGAAATATCCTTCAGAAGTGTCCCCTGCAATAAGTTGATGTAGTTCCTGAAAGCGTTTGCCATCGTCCACTTTCAGTGATTAGAATATTATTATGTTCCGTGTTGATTTTGGCTACTGACGAAACCTATATTATTAGCTACTAGAAGAGGTACCCGGCGTTGCCCGGGATAATTACACTTGCACAAACTTTTCCTTTCATTGTTAGTCATGAGATATTGATTGTTGGTTCATGCACAGCGTTTGTGAATTGCGTGTTGATACCATTGTTGATACCTATTGTTGTACAAACTTTGCCTTGCATTGTTGGTCATGAGATATTTCTCATTAATATGCCTTGCCATAACCATGAATATCGATTTTTTATCGATATTTATTATTTTTCCGAAATCTGAGGTAGACAGTGACCTTCCTCATGCTTTAAAGGTCATGTATGCGAAATTTTATCAAGATCGGAATAAAACTGTAGATTTGTATAAAAAACGTACACACAGATCCACAGACCCACACACAGACCCACAGACCCACAGACGCACAGACCCATAAACATCCTTCTTTATATATATAGAGATGTTCCCTATACGCAATCTTATTGACCGTGGTCGCAATGTCGGGACAGTCCAAGTTCCAGATCCACGAAATTGATCTCCTGCTAAATTTTGATTGCTGACCCCACCGAGTTAATTAAGTATCTTAGTATGGTATTCTGTTGTTTTGATTTCAGAATCAGTTAGCATTACGGTTTCTATTATAGAAAAAAAACTTTAAATATTCATTACATTTCTTTATGAATTTCATAAGAAGGATCCAAAATTTCACTGAAATGGCTGTAACTTTGAAACATTTGAAGATAGAAAGATGAAATTTTGAATTTTATGTACCTTTTATAAAATTGTTTTTTAAGAGAAAGATGATGGTTTTTTTATTAATAACAAAAAATAACTTTTTTGCCTTAAGTTCTCCTTTAATATTAGCATTTCTAATAAATGAAATTAAAGCTTAGGAACTTCTGTTTAACAGACAATGTGTGTTTATTATATTCTTGAAATATCGTTCCAAATTTTTTCCCAGCTCAAGCCCTCAGGACTGGCATTTATAGCACCAATAGTGCTTCACCAAACAGTAATAGCACAGAATTTTCTATTTTCTTATTCAACTCCCTCGTAAGACCCGGCTTAGAGTATGCTTCGACCATCTGGTCTCCGTACAATGTTACGTTACAGCGGCGGCTTGAGAAAGTTCAAACTGATTTTCTACGCTCCCTTCTTCACTTATCAAATCATAAATTTTTTAATGAAAATTTATATGCTACAAACTCTTACCTCAGAGATCACTTTCGTTGTGAAACGCTACTTAACAGGCGTATTTATCTCGACGCCTGCTGCTTATTCAAATTATATAATCATATAACCTATTCTGTTAGATTTCTCGAGTTCATAAAACTACGCATTCCCAAACTAAACTCAAGAAACACTGATATATTTTATTTACCACTGACTAAGAAATGTATTACAAGCAATCTCCCTTTCAATCGATTATGTAAATTAGGCAATATATTCTCAAATTTAATTGATATTAACTTTTTAAATTATAATGAATATGTAAACTCTTTTTGATATTACTGATGCTTATTTTTTGTTTTGATGTTTTAATTTTTGTTCTTATATTTGATTTTTGATGTTTTCAATTGTTTGTTCTTATTTTTGTTTTCCTGTAAGCTGTCATTGGGCATCTCTAGCCTGTTGCTTGCAATAAATAAATAAATAAATAAATAAATAAATTCCTGGATATAAAAGAGAAGGAATCAACCCTTTTTATAACAAAATTTAAAACTGTGCTATTATTCCAATATTGGTTTAATGTGATAATAAATTATGTGAAGTCAATCTTATTAATTACTGTGCCTCTCTCTCAATTTTACATGACATTTGATGGGATTCACGAGCGTGAGACAGCAAAATTACCAGTCATTCTGTATTGCTTGCTTCTTTTTAAAAACACTCGGTTGCTTAAGTAACAGGACGGTCTTGTGACACTGGAGCATTTATCTCAGGTGCGACAAGATTTATCGGCTTTTCTGTATACAGAGTGTTCATTGAATGATCCGAAAAAATATAAGTGCTGTCGGCTTTAAAAATCTTAAACTTTTAAAATTCGTTTTACACTGGCAGTATCCAGACAAACATTTTTGCTGACACCAATCCCCGCATAAGATCAATAAACAGAGTTAGCAACAGACGATCCGTTCGACTTTCCGATCTCTGTTGCAAACCGCAAAATTCGTTTACAAAGGTCACGATAACATCGAACTGGATCTAAGATGTTCTTTGTTTGTTTGCTTAGTATTAACGTCCTTTTCAACTTCTATTATCATTTCAGGACGGCGTTATAGGGGCGACAAATTTGCCCTCGTTCACGCAACCACTGAGCCACCGAGGCCGATGGATCTAAAGAGACTGTGATATGTTAGCCTGGTCTAACTAATCACGATTTAGAATGACGGATGACGACGGACAGTAGATCATAGCTGCGTGTGTTGACAGTTCAATTTTGTGAAGATGATGTTATTGTTTGGAGTATGCTTTGTTTGAACACTCTAGGTCCACCTGTGGAATAACGTTTAAATTCTTAGTGTTATTATTTCAGCATTGGATATTAATCCTATGCAGAATTAGCTTCAGAGACCTGTTCGAAGCGAATAGCGTCCTGCAGCGAGTATGCGGCAGTGTCTGAAGCTCTTAAACTGCTGGTTGGAAATATAGATAACCACAAAAGTTCTTGCTGTTTTTAATTCCGGAAACAAAATGATGTACACAAAAAGTAGCGTATAGCTAGTCCCCAAAGTAATCCCCATTGGCATCTAGCACCTTCTGCCAACGTGTCTCCAGTTGGTCAATCCCCTGGCTGTAAAACTTGTCGGTCTTGGATTCAGGTCTGTATCATTCGTGCAGGATTTTCCACGAAGATGGTTCTCCAGAGAATGGAAAAGGTGATAATCCGTTGCAGCAAGATCCGGTGAGTAAGGTGGATGAGACAAAGTTTCTCAGCCAAGCCAATGTATGGTTTCCATGGCCACCCGCGCCACATGTGGCCTGGCATTGTCATGAAGGAAGAGTACCCATTTGCGATTCAATGTTGGCTCATTTTGCTACAATGCCTGTTGCACACGTTCCAACTGCTGGGAGTACAGGTCCTCACTGATGGTTTGGCCAGTTGATAGCAGCTCTTACTGAACCATTTGGCGTCTAGTCTACTAGACACACTAAACTACGGGGTTCATCAGATATGGCAAATTCTCCCGACCTGAATTTCTGGAATCAATGCCTTGCGGTGCGTTCATTCACAGCATCATCCCCGAACGCAAGACACATTCGGCGAATTGATGCTGCTGCTGACAAGCCCACCTTGAAGTCATAAAGCAAATAACACCTAACCATCTCCTTCGATACCACCATTTGTCTTCACTTCTTCACTTCTTCACAGGCTAACCTTCCCGCTCCCCCCTGACAGATTTTGAACCACACTGTACACTCATTTTCATATTTTCTATCACTTCCTTTTATGGCAACATAAAAACGGCAAGAACTTTTGTGGTTACCTAGTACAAATAGAATGTTCTCGGAATTTCATTTCTCTCACGCCTCATCATTGAGCAGTTTAGAAGTCCAAGGGTGGTCAATCGTCATTTTTTATACCTATTCTAAATAGTATGTCATTTCTGTGTATATAATAATAATAATAATAATAATAATAATAATTCAATACATTATACAATATGTTCCCAAATATTATTTTTCGGCATATATCACATTTATTTTTTAATTTTAAATTGCGTAACCGACGAGAAAGATAGGCCTGGCCACTTAAAAATCACTTGATCACAGTAGTCTGAGCAACAATCCAAACTTCATTGTTTCCAATAAAAGAAAAAAACTGATTATTAAAATCAAAGATGGAGACAATGAAAATTGGATTGTTGCTCAGGCTACTATGGTCAGTTGACTTTTGAGTGTCCAACACCACCTGGAAACGTCATACTTTGTGGCATCATCATTAGGCGATCATTGTTAATCCTATTTCTACCAATAATAAGCCCTAAATTTGGTTGACTACTGATGATGTAACAATGTATGACGTTTCCATTATCAGGCCTTCTGTCTAGGAGGTGTTGCCAGGCCTTTTTCGTCTGCTACGTTTAAACGGCTATGACGCAAATGCCTTATTATGTATTATAATCGAATTAGATTTTTATATCTGCATACCGAGTTTGATGATAATGGAAAATATGGTGTCTCTGGTGTGCGTGCATTTACATAAAATTTACATGCACATAAAGTTAAAAGTTGATTACACTTAAAAAAAAAACTAATTATTCAAATTTTTAAAAACAAAATCAATTTTTATAAACAAAGAAAATGAAATGAGAAAATTATTTTCTTCTATTTTAATGATATGTAAGAGAAAGGTTTTTATTGATATTTTCTCCTCGTTTTCAAAAAAATTATATAACAACAACTTCCATTACCTTCATTTCAGAAACCTCGATTTTTCTGAAACTATTAAATATACTAGCGATAATTTAATTTCAACATGAAACAGTGTTGTTGGATATAAACATTAAGTTGGATCATTATGCAGTATGAGGTGTTTGCGTTCAGGTTTACTAGGTTAAGTGGAAACGGCCATCGGCTAAAACACAAGCGTTACCATGCAAATATCGACTTATGCTATCAACATGTTGGGCATCAAAAGCGTTACTCCCATGGTTAGGAGAGGCGCAACTATGTCGACTTCTCCGATGGTAAGAAGGTTTGCGAAAATATCAGAAAAATATCACTTTTCAGTGAACATACTTTGAAGGTAAGGAACTCTTAATGTGTATAAAACGTTTAGTTGAATCATTTTTTGATTTCGTTTTGAAACGGCAGCAGTAGCTTTATGTAGATGAGTGTGATTTCGTTAGATTGTTGAATGATAAATGAAATTCAATTATTTATTGTATGAATCGCATTTTCACATTAAGATGTGCTTTTATTTTGCATTAGCGATCGTTAAGTCTCATTTCTTTATATGGCTGATGGCTAATCGTTTAAATTCGTCAATATAAATAGGTTAACGACCACAGATGAAATTGATTCAATATTTATAAGGACATTATTTTACTTTGTAGAATGCTATGATATATAAATGATAAATTTTCTTCGAAAGGAAAACGCCCCCTGTATATACGTATATTAAGATCCGTTTACTGTGAAAAATATCAAAGTAATCTTTCTGACAACCCAATCGTACAATGTACGATGGAAAATAAGGAAGAAGAAATTGGAGCAGTCGTTTTCATAATAGTACTCTGTATTCAGAAAATGAGTTTTAAACACTTTTTCTTAAATTTCATGAATGCATAAATAGCATTAGTACATTTTCATGAAAAATAATGGGCGTTTCACAACATAAAATGATCTCAGCAATAAAGGTTAATTAACTTTCATCACTCTGAATATTACAACAATTCCTTCAAGCATGTTAAGATCAAAAGTGATAAGAAAAATTCTGCGATCTGGATTCGAACCAGGGATCACCAATATCAAAGTTAATTTCGAATCCATGTCACAGAGTTTTTCCTTACACCTAATACATTATCTTCAGTAAGTAATAATTATTTAGTTATAAATCGACTCAGTTTTTCTATCCCATAACTCTAACTTCTGCTTTCTTTATAGCAAAAATAAATCATTCCGAATATTGCATCAGTTCAAAGTGATGAAATATTCGGAAAGAGTGAGTGCAAAAAAAGAGTATTGTTGTAGTATTTATATATTGATTTTTGACATATAGTTGCTCAATACCTTAAAGCTCGATTAAACCATTTCCTCTAACGTAATTCTGATAGAACCTAGTTATGAACATCTATTTTGGCCAATCTTTTTTTAATTAAAAAAAAACCTTGGAAATACTGTAATTCTCAAAAGTTTTATAAAAGGTAAGTTAATTCAAAATTGTCATATGGTTGCTAAATATTTTGAACGTGAATAGTTGATAATGCAGAAGAACAATAATTTAGATAAATTATAAAAATATTGATATTTAACTGTTTTTACCTTCTTTTAATCTATTAAAAAATATTCTTCCATTCAATATATGCTCGTGTTCAGAAAATAAAAACAGAACACCTTGAAGGAGTTGAGCAACGACTTTGCTTTATGTAAAATAGCAATAAAGATCGAACGACTAATATCTTAGTGTCTGAGAGATCATGTATTTTGATGTAGTTAATAATCTGTATGGACACCTTTGACATGTATCATGGACACATGTACGGCGAAGCATTGAATTGAATAATGTTTAAAGGTGTCCTGTGGATTAGCGCATCCAGGCTGCATTGGCCCTGTCCAAAGTTCAAGATTTGCGGTCGGTCGGTGAGAATGCTGTACTTTTCGTTTGACCATGTCCCAGATGTTTTCTAAAATTGACAAATTTGGAAATCTGGCCGGCCATGGTCGAATTGGAACACTGTTAACCTTGAAGAAGGCGCGTGTCATCGCTGCAACATGTGGTGCGGCATCATCATACTGAAAGTAGGCCCTTGCGACCTTCTGCATGTATGGAAGGACGAATGGCCTTAGACTGTCATTGGCGTAACAGACACTCTTCAGGATTGTACGGATTCATGCTTGGTTTGTTTTCATACTCGATAGCACCTCGTGTTGAGACCGTATATCTGGTGCGAAAATGCCTCTCCCCATGTCGTCTACGGACGGAAATGCGGCCATCATTTTCACTTAACACAAGCATGATAGACGAAAACAAAATGGTGTGTCATTCATCACGCCACTCACGTCGTTTTATATACTGCAATTTGGCAGTCCGAATTCCAAAAAAAACGGCGACGTACTGTTACAGCTCAAAGAGAAGAAAATGGCCCATATTCAGAATGTGGCTCTTGCTCTTGCTCAAACCATTGCTGAGTACAAATTCAATAATAGGGAATTAAGGAAAAATTGCTTTGCCAGTACTGAGGATGAAGGAAAACGGTTACCCAAATACAATTTCTGGGATGACGATCCTCTCTTTGCGTTGTCTGTCGATGACGTCTAGACCCTTCTCTTCGTGTCCTGTGCCCTTCTTAATGCAATTCCCTGTACACTCTTGCAACGGCGGCTACTGCTCCCTACATGATATAATGTTCCAGAGGGAAGCATTGCGTCTCTCGTGTCGATGATGCGACCTCTGATTGACTCGACTATGCAAGTAGGAGTATTTGTCCCAAAAATGAGGACGATGTGAAAAAAATCAATTAACCAAAAATGGAAGGCAATAGAAAAGTACGGTTTGCTGCGTTCTGCATTGCTATCGCCTTCCGTTTTGCTGTTTTCAAATCGTCGCTCATTTTTGGGATATCTGGTCAAAACTATTTCACGCCTTTTATGATACTGATGTGACAAAAAAATTTCCTCTGGGCCTTTAAAAGAATTTTGTTCTATTGTTTTATTTTTTTTTGTCTGAGCCTCTTTAAGTTCTCCTAAGAAATTCGTTTTCTATGGCAACTGCTGTGCTATTTTTAGAAACCATCGTTGGAAGCCAGACAATGGGGAGTTGCCATGGAAACGAAGAGTTCAGACTGGGGATGCAAGCCTCTGATTGGTGGAGAATCTTAGGCGGGAAATATAGAGACTCTCTTCAAGGGGAGACTCTCCGAGAGCAACAGTAGCGTTTGAACAGTGAAGACGTTAAAGACGTGTGCTCTATGGAACTTTTGGCAGACTGATTCGTATGCGATTGGGGATGCATAATCCAATGCATTCTCGCAACTGCAGCAAGTTACGAGTGACATAAGGCCAAGGAACTGGACGAGTCTGTGGGAGAAAAGTTTAGTTATTGAGCTAGGGAGGGGTAGATCAGCACGAGCGGAGAAAATTACAACAAATATTAAAACTCTATACTCCAACACCTTTCTTCTTGCAGCCTCCCCCACCCCAAATGTGAAAAACGACGTTTGTGACTGAGAGAAGGCGCCATAGAACTGATACTACTACTGACCGACTTTATAGCGCTCTTGGCGATTTAGTTAAATGCATATGAAAACATGCTTTAATTTATGACACCACTTGAAATAAGATATTAAATACGAGGTCTGTTCAAAAAATAACCGAACTATCTAATTACGCGGCAACGGATCGTAATGGAATGATCGTTTTTTACATGTTGTTTGGTTTCCCAGTTATTGCCATTTGAATGCAACGTGTTTCAGTGTCCATGCCGATTTTTGAAATGTCCGATTTACGATAGCAACGATGCAAAGTGAAATTTTGCGTGAAACTGGAAAAACATTCACGGAATCGCAAAAAACAGACCACTGTTGTGGCAAGGCAACTCATGATTCCTTCATCTTGACAATGCGCCTGCCCACTCAGCCTTGATAATTCGCCAGTTTTGTGCCAAAAATCAGATGACTTTCCTCCCCCCAGCCTCCCTACTCCCCAGATCTAGCTCCCTGCAACTTTTTCTTGTTTCAAAATTAAAATCAGTGCTAAAAAGACGCCGTTTCGACTTCATTGAAGACATTAAGAAAAATTCATCACTGCCATGGAAGGATATTCCAAAAGCAGCTCTCCAGGACTGCATGGTAAAGTGGAAACACCGCTGGAACAATTGTGTGAATGGAGGAAGGGAGTACTTTGAAGGAGACAAAGACCAATAAGCTGTATATTAAATAAAAAAAAAATTAAAAAAAGTTCGGTTATTTTTTGAACAGACCTCGTATTTCACTTTATATAAAAGAGAACAATCAGATATTATATTTCAATGAAACATCGTAATAAATACCTATAACTTTATTTATATCTTCTGCTCATAAATGCCGACACCTCCTTTCAATTAATTTTTGACGTAGCCTATTAGTTTTTATACAATCTTCTTTTAGTTTTCTTGTTTTTTTATTTTTTGCTTTTTTATGCCACTTCTCCTGTTAAAGTATTTGTAAAAAATGGTTTAGCAAATTCTTGCGTCAGGCTGTTTTCTACTCAAAGTAGAAAAATCTTTTGAATTTCTACTCAAAGTAGAAAACCTGGTGAATGTCCACTCAAATTTTGTTGTTTACATAATCTGTCTAAAACTACGTATAGCCTGGGCAACGCAGGGTATTTCAGCTAGTAAGGTATAAATAAGATCATCAAAAAGTAGAATAGCAACGTTCAAAGATCGACTATCGTTTTGTCTTAATCGATAAAATTGAGTTAGAAATGAAAATTTTGCCTTGTTATATTTCCTGAACCTTTAAGCTTCTAAGCTGATATCGGCTTTAAACGATTGTTAAACTTCCACATAGATTACACAAATGTGTTTGAATGTACCAGGTGTTTCAAAAATGACCGGTATATTTGAAAAATCAATAAATCAATAAAGCAATATGCTTGGGACAACAGTAAATTTTCAGGCAGAGAAACTTTCGAAATTACAAACGGTGTATTTCTATCGCTGCCCGTTTAGTTTTTATTGAATTTTCAAATATATCGGTTATCCGTTATTTTTGAAACACCCGGTACATACTTCCACATACATTACGCAGCTTCTTCTTCTGCAACCAACAATTCAACTATACATATAGTTCCTTGTGGATAAAGCGTATAATTCACAAAAGCCATAACGGTTAAATAAGATCGTTTTCAGTGCTGTGTCGATGAATGTTAGCAAAGTTGGGCCACCGTTTGAATTCCAAGTGCTGCTCAGTTTCTTCAAATAAGTTTAAGTTAATTTGTTTAATAGCTAAAGCTTCGCAAAATGTGACCGTGAATACTGGACCACCAAATCCAGTAAACCCTAAGATATACAGTTACTTTTATTTATTATGGTTTACTTGTTGAATTTATCTTATGATTTATATCATAAAACAACACCGCCATATTCTTACGACATATCATGCTCAATGTAATATTCAAATTTTAAATACATGTATGTTTATTTGAATGATATATTTAGATATTTATTAATTGTTTTTATATCACTATCGTAAAAAAGTATTTTTAAAAATGATTCAAACAGACAAAAATTAAAATCCCGTCTTCGCTTTGGCATTGTTAAGCGACAAAGATAGCACTGCCCACTTCTATTGAAGGCCGCCTACGCATTGAAATAAACAGACAAAATTAGTAGAGAACTGTTTGTCCCCTAGTTTCTAATTGTTTTTGTCAGTAATGACCTTGGCAGCGGTTGCTCTGCAAACAAACCAACGAATTGACCGCGTAATATATATAGATATCACGTTAGTAGTTGTTCCTATGTAAATGCAAGTACACTGAAAATATTTTATTACTTGACATAGTTATACTACTGCTTTTCTCTTTAAATTTGCATTTGCACTGTACATGGAGGCTATGGGATACTCACTCTGATTATCAATAAAATTGATCGCCTTATAAATAAATAATGAGACAAAAGAAATAAAAGCTAAATGTTGAAAACGCATGAAGAAGTGTTATTTTTGTAATTGAATCTTCTCAAGAAAAATTAATAAATTTATTTTGCCTGCTGAACAAACCAGGCATTACTGAGTAATAGACATTAATCGAAAATTTATCGTGCGGTTTCCGTAAATTTCTTATAACAGATTAAAATAAGTTACCTACGTCATTAATTGTATAAAAATGATGTCATTGGCAAAGCGCATATTTTGAAGTCGTCGTGGAATAATCTACTCTGTAATAGATATAAACAGGATTTAGAGCATTGAAATCCATAAATAAGTTATTAAATGCTGATGAGGGTCGAATCCCAGAGTTTTTTCTAATTGATTCATTAAATCAAGTTTTATTTCCCTGTTCCAATTTCTAGAATTTTTTCTTGTCTTTGTATGTCAAACCTGATAGTCTCTTACTGTTGACCTCGTTCTATTAAGCTCAAGGAGAACAATTCTGTATTTATTTAGCCATTTACCTCGATTCTCCTTTTTAGTATCTTAATGTCTAATGATAAATTTTATGGTTACTCTCAATCTTGCCATTGCGAATGAAGGCCCAGCCTTCGAAATACATATCCAGCGTTTAACATCTCGAATGTTCCTTTTGTGGTAAGAGGCTTTTCAATCATATATTGGATAGGGTCTTGACAATATTGTTAGCAGAGGCGTGAATGTAATTAACTACAGGTCTAATGGGTAAATATTTTTAAGTGAACTTATACAGGGTAGGGGATGAGGGTTTGGTGGTATGTAATGGGGAAGGTATATGAATCGGGTGAATTTTTTACCACCAGAAATTAAAGATTTTATGGTATTCGAGAGTTGAATCGGAAGCAATGACTAGGAAATTATTACAAAAAAGGAAAGCCTTCATTTTATCGATGTATTCCGAAGCATTATTTTTATCAGCGGGAACTTTGTTTATAAAACTGGCGGTAGTTGTGTTATGATTCTGCTTCAAAGTAAAATTGATTTTCTGACAATTGTTGAAAGTTCATTGAATATGACCGGTGATGGCTCGGGCAGAACGGCGATCTGCAGATGGCAGTAAGAGGAAAGATTGTCACATACGCTGACATAAGTTGGCATGATAATGGTGTTTGGGTCCCTTATTTAAAAGGGGAAACTTCAGCGTCGGATAACGGAAATTAAGTGAAGTTGACCAAATTCGGGTGAGAGTTGAAGATTTTGCACAGAGCATTGATTTTTTCATTCTTGAAGGGGTGGGTTCTTATACCTGTCACGTGTCGAAAGAATTACGGTGCTTTAAGAAGAATAAATGACTTTTAATAAACGAAATTTGAAAATAGAAAAAGTACAAAGCTGATCTAAAATAACTTGTCAGCGTGGGAAATGATAACAATCAAAATACAAATTAAATTATGTGAAAGCGTTGTAAACTTGATTTATGGGTTTTGACCTAGCAAGCTAGCTGTGCATCGGACTGAAACATTTGCCTTGCATAATAATTTGTAATGGTATTCACTAGTGATGAACACAAAACTAGCGGATAGAGGACGCAACCGGTGCACATTCGTATATTATAGAATGCGTTGATTTCCTCCTGAAGTTGCCAAACTCGATGAACACTAACGATGAGGAGAACGAAAATAAGAGACAAGATTTAAATTAACAATAATATACAACAAAATAAAAACCAAATTACCTTAACTGTGGATAAATAACATCAATGGTAACACAAAGAGCCAAAACCGCTTTTCCACAAGACTCAATACGTAAATACGCGTCCGAAATACGTATCCAGGCGTAATAAATATTTTGTTGTGGAAAAGCGGTTTTGGCTCTTTGTGTTACCATTAACAATAATATTTAAATTAACATAATTGTAGAATAGTAATGGCTTGTAATCCTAAAGGCAAGATTCCAATTAATTCCTCTTTTTTAACGTTAACTTCATAAAATGTATTTCTTGAATCACAGAAACTAACAGGGTGCATTAATATCAAAAAATGTAGTTTAAAGTTCTAAACGTTTCACCGTGAAGTGAGATGAGGTATTATAATGCAAAAATATTACCAGAGAAGCGTAAGTCCTCGTTGAAATCTCTTCTAGAAATTAATTCGCTTGGTCCGTGTACTTTGTTCGCCGTCGAGGTTCCAGACTTAGGCACTTTTGTCGCTGAGATGGAAGACATTTCTTTAAGTGCAAATATAACATTAATTAGAGAAATCAGTTAAGGCTTACCAAACTTTTCATCAAATACATTAGCACAGTCATTGGAATGTTTAAGGCTTACGTGATGAGGAGAATTTAAATATTTAAGCTCGCTTCAGGGGCGTTGTCACTTACCTCAGGTGACGGGGAATTCCTGCTTAACAATAATAAATTGTCTACATACATTATCGGAGGTTGCTGGACTGTTCTGATAAGTCCAATTCGCATGTTGCCTCCTAGAACGATTAGCAACCGTCGCTGTATCATGTTTCTCCATTCTCTCGTTCTTCGCTCGCCTGCCCTCCTTCGAGTACCGCTTCTCTCGTGGCGCGGACTCGACTGCTCTCCTGCTTCTCGTTTTCGCGAAACCTTTATATCATGCTCCAACGGCTTATTTGGTGATTTTTGTTTCCCTGCTTTGCATGATCTCATGCATAAGAGTCTTTGCTCTTTTTTAAAAAGCTCCGATGGTGGTCGTTGCTAGCAAAAGCTTTCACTTTCGAGCTTCGCTCATTTGACAGTATCTCATTTCATTAAAGAATGCACCCCATTAAAACAGTGTCACTCACTCTTTCAATTGTTGCACGGCAGATAACATGAAAAAATAATAAGATTTCTCCGATGATAAATCATTAACGTCTTAAGAGGAGATGATACGATGCAATAGTCAATTCAATGCATGAAGGTGGCCATGATGGCCGCTTATAAAAAAAATTAAACCATGAAAGGTGAATGAACGATATTTTGAAATTTAATCCTACACTCTTTTTCATAAAAGAACACCGCTGACCTTTGTTCGGGTCAGATGCAAGCATTGGTGATTCAGTACTTTTTCCTGACTTTAGAGAGAGCTAATCCTTAATGTTTTAATGGTAATTCTAATTGTTTGTAAACTTCAATATCGTGATATTTTTAAGTCAACTAATTAGAAAGAATTTACAATATTACTTTGTTCATTTTAATTCATTTAATATACTCTATGTAAAGGAAAATTTGTTGAAAGCGCGAGAGCGTGGGGCAATCAACAAAGGAAGTAAGCGATAAGCAACTACACTACTGTTTATAAAAATCGCAACACCCTGATGGTATGGTCTAATCCATATGCAATTTGCAATATTTGCATACAATGGGTCAGAGTATAAATGATTAGATTTTCAGAGTAATTGCTTGAAAGAACACCATGCCTCGACGACGACGAAGGGTACCATATCAACAGCTGACAGACTTTGAAAGAGGACGCATAATTGGTCTGCGTGAAGCGGGATGGTCGTATCTTGACATTGCTGCTCGTGTAGGACGTAATGTAACGACAATTATGCGTGCATGGAGGCAGTGGAGCGAAGAGAACAGGGCACACCGAAGACCAGGTTCAGGAAGACCCAGCACGACGACACCGCGAGATGACAGACACCTCTATCGCATGTGTGTAGCAGATCGTACAGCCACATCCACAGTGTTAGCACAACAGTGGGGTGCTACAGTAGGCAGGACAATGTCTGCTAGCACTGTACGACGCCGTTTGATTTCCAGAGGATTGATGGCACGAGTACCATTGTTGCGGATTCCTTTGACTTAAAACCACCGGCGCCTCAGGTTGCAATGGGCCCATCAACACCAACAGTGGCAAGCTGAATGGCAACAAGTTGTGTTTTCGGATGAGTCAAGGTTTAACTTGCAGCACCATGACGGCAGGATACGAGTCAGAAGACATCGTGGCGAGCGCGACCTTCCAGAATGCATCCTGCAGCGTCATTCAGGACAAACGCCAGGGGTGATGGTGTGGGGTGCAATCAGTTACCATGGCCGTTCCCGTCTGATCAGAATCCATGGCAACAACAATCTGAACAGTGACCGGTACATCAGGGAAGTTGTGCAACCCGAGGTCATCCCCTTCCTGCAGAACCTTCCAGGCGCTGTATTCCAACAGGACAATGCCCGACCGCATGTGGCCAGAAATGTCCTCGCCTTTTTCCAAACACATCAGACGCCCTTGTTTCCCTGGCCTGCTCGTTCACCAGACATGTCCCCAATCGAACATGTGTGGGACAGGGTTGCTCATCGATTGGCTCGTCAGACTCCTGCAGCAGCAACTGTGGATGAACTGTATACCCGTGTAGACAGAGCATGGCAGGACATTCCCCAGGCCCTTATTCAGAGCTTGTTTGACTCAATGCCACGACGTTTAGAGGCTGTAATTGCATCCCACGGTGGTTTCACCCGATACTAATGTGACAATAAAACGCATTGTATTGACCTGAAAATCTAATGGTTTCTTTTCTGACCCATGATATGCAAATTCTCCAAATTTAATGCAGATTGGGCTATTCCATCAGGGTGTTGCGATTTTTATAAACAGTAGTGTAATTCTGATTATTTCGATTCATTGGTCTTCTTTAATGAAAGATTGTAAAGGCGCTAAAAATGCCTTCATTCAGCCTCGAAAACAATTTAATCGACTACAATTAATTTTTCTATAGTCTAAAACCCTTTTCATATATCCTTCCTTATTAATCATTTTAGGAACCTTATTTTAGAAGTTGAGTTATTAACACTCAAAGTAAGTACTATTTCATGATGAAATTTTCATCTGAGCAGAAAAATGCTAATCCGAGTGTTCAGCGCAGAGATCCTTAATCCTAACGATATGCGACAACAAGCAAAATTCTCATAGCAAACTTGATATAGCAAAAATACCCATGGTGCCCACAAGAGAGCATTCGCAAGTTTCGTCATCTTGTAATTACCATGACCGACTAACAATGCTTCTTTTATTAATTAAATAGAAATGAAGTCTTTTTGATTTCTTTCTTAATTTCTTTAATTTTTGATTTAATTTAGAAAATTTTCCGTATGGAAGAGATACGTCGTATTTTAAACATCGAAATATTTAAAATTTAAAATACAAAATCCCTGCCTTGTCGCCGTTGTCGTCTGCTTCTAGTACTCTGAAGACCTTTTGATTATGTCAGATATCATCAAGACCTACAGCGCCATCTGGCAATACCCTCCCAACTAACCTACGCAGAAGAAAGTTGCGCGAACCATTTCACATATACGGATTGTCGCATCTCTTTGGATTAAGGAATCTCTGGTTCAGCGGCCTTCAGTCAATGATAGCCATCGAAAACACGCGCATTTGTTTTGACAGGATTCATAGTTAAATGAAGACAGCTGCCCTGCATGCTTGTATGACTAGGGATTTATTATGCATCTGCGAGTTTACATTTATTTCGTTTTTAGCACATTTACTTAGAAAAGTACTTATGTGATCGCTTTGTCCAGATATCCGTCTGTCTGTAGACACAATTCCAAAAAATTCATTGCGTTACAATGGGGATGTACAGTCGGATGCAAAAAGGTTTTTACTTAGGTCAAAGTTGTTAGGCTTCCTTACAATACTCAGTCCAATGAGAGTGCTTTTTTCAGGTGTCTAATGGAATATGCTTACTATGGGACGATTCCATTAAGTTTTATCTTAACATCTGGGGTAGGCAAGGTTTACGTCACGTGCTCAATAATGTTGACAAAAAGATTATTTTGGCTGTTCTGTTGAGAATTTTTATTAGGACCGATAGGTACTTATGTTTTCACAATGTGCGTCCGTCCGTCTGTCTGTCCGTTGGTGCTCTAGCTTTCGAACGCTTCCGAATTTTCGACTTCCGTTTTCGCCATTCGACAGCTTAGGGAATGGGAGACATATCCGACTTCAAATGAGGGCAGATTGTTGGGGAGCGTCTAGCAGGTGCATCTGTGTCCAAAACTGCCACACTTTGTGATGTCTCACGTGCTACAGTATCCAGGGTGATGTGTGCATATGAACAGGAAGGACGAACCACGTCCAGGAGGAGCAACTGCAGGGGAAAACGGAAGTTGTCGGAAAGAGACGTCAGGACATTGACCAGGATTGTTGCACGAAAGCGGAAAACCACCGCAGCAGAAATCACCGCAGAAATGAATACACACCTCCAGGAACCTGTGTGCACGAAGACAATCCGTCGTTACCTGCATAAATCCAACATCCATGGCAGGGTTGCTATACCGAAGCCTTTCATCAGTAGTACAAATGCCTCCAAGCGGGTTCAGTGGTGCCGGACGCATAAAACCTGGACGTTGGATGACCTCAAACGCGTCATATTCTCGAACGAGTCCAGCTACACTGTCTTCCAAACAACAGGGAGGGTATTCGTCTGGAGGAGCCCCTCTGATGCCTACAACCCAGACTGCTTGGCACCCACAGTCAAACACGGAGGTGGATCAGTAATGGGTGGATCAGTAATGGTTTGGGGTGCAAACTGTGCAGGACCTCTACCGATCCTTCCCAAGACGTGTTACTGCTGTGCTGGCTGCCCACGGTGCCCCAACACCTTATTAAATAAAGATTTTGGATTTCTACCAGGTGTTTCAGTTTCAATGTCCAATACCTGTAGCTAATCATTCCTTCAATGGTATTTGCTTACGTAGAAGAGCTTTGGCAATAGTTTATGAAGAAAGAATTGACCCTTACACAGAAAGCTTCAACAATTAACGCTTCTTTCATTAAATATGAATGCTTACAAATTAAAGGATTTGTATATGTTCTAATGTATAGAGAACTGCTACTTTCTCCATTTAGCTTTTCAGGTAGTTTTATTCAGTTTTATTCGCGATTCCCACTTGAAATAATACAAAATATAATACAAAAGATAAGAATGTTTCCTTTTTTCATTTCCCCAAAGATCTAAATTTAATTAAAGATGACGATTATGAAAAGAAATCTTAATATCATGCAAACTGGATAAAAATATTTATATCACAACTGCATTGATTTACTCTAACGATTTTAAAGATGACGATTATGAAAACAAATACCTAGGCCTATGTCAACTCATGAATCGAAGATCACGTCTAATGAAATCTGCGATTCTGAAGTAGGAGAATATACGAATTCATTGTTTTCATAATCGTCGTCTTAAACCGTTAGATAACTACAAGCAAGAACGGATGAGGGGGAGGGGAGGTGCAACAAGTGAATGTTCTTCTGTTCTAGCTGCAGCGCTGGATTTGCCAATAGGCCGACTAGGCCGCGGCCTACGGGCGGCAGATTTCAGGGGGCGGTGGATTTCATTAGTTTGACTATTCTATTCAGTACTTACTTATCTACTTAAATACGTATTATTTATGGCCTAAATAGTCTTACTTTACATTACATTACTTATAAGTGATCACGAAAGTAGGGGCGGGAGAAAGTCAGTGGCCTATACTAAGGAAAACTATAAATCCGGCGTTGCTACAAGTGAACGTAGGAGCAAATAGGCTAGGTATCGTAAATATGTAGTTGATGCAGAATTTATAACTGATGATCTTAACGTAACCTAAAGAATCTTTATTATCCCATGATTTAGTTGTAAATGTTAGGTAACGGTAAGGGGATATACGAATTTATTGTTTTCATAACGTCATCTTTGAAATGGTTAGAACAGGGATGGATGAAGGGAGCAATCACTGGTTAGAGCAGTTACTGCTGTTATGGTACAAATATTTTTATCCAATTTGCATGATATTAACCATTTTTTAATTAAATTTGAACCTTTGGGGAAACGAAAAAAGGAAACATTTTTATCTTTTGTATTAAATTTTATATTACTGTTAGTGAGAATTGCGCATGATGTTATTTTGGTGCGTAAAAGCACTATTCCCCATAAGAATTTTTAACCATTGTTCACTGTGACGTCATGAAGCTGGCAATATTCCAATTACCAACACCAGATGGGGCGACAGTCAGTTTTTCTCTCGGACCCAACTAGTAATTTTCAATGCTAAGAAACAATACATCAAACAACTCGTAACAACATGCTAAGCAAACATAAAAAACTTTACTTATCTTTCTTTACCCCAATAATCTTTCTTTGTTTTTCCACAAATGATGCATTTTCTGTAAACACTTTCAGCGCGATTTTTCCATTCCTGTCCATTTTAAATCAAATGAAAAATTCCGTCGCATTTAAAAGGTTTTCCTTATTAAGTACCGAAAGGTGCTTTATGCTCTCAGTGTGGGGAAACGTGTCTGTCCGTCTGTCTGTCTGTCTGTCTGTCCGTCCGTCTGTCTGTCTGTAACTCAAACTCCTCCGAGGTTATGAAAGATTTTCAAAATCTGTTTTCGTCAGTCGATGCATATGGTTCATGGCACGAACCAGTTACAAATATTATCTAAATCGATTCATTGGCACGTGCACAAATGGTACCTCTATTTTCCCGCCCAGCAATTTTCAATGGGAAGAAATATTGAGTAATATATCAAACAAATCGTAATGACGAGATAAATGCGGTTATTCATTACTATTTTCGTCAGTCGATGCATATGTCAAACAAATCTTAATGACGAGATACAAGCGAATATAAATTACTATTTCGGCCAATAAATATGGTTCAGGAAATGAACCATTTTGAAAATTGTTGCAATCGAAACATTGGCACGTGCACTAATGGTACCTTTATGACACCTTCAAAAATTTTCAATGATAAGATATGGCATGTAATATATCAAACAAATTGTGATGATGTATCATAAATGAATATCACGTAAAAGTAATGATAGTCCAAATTGGTTTCAAGGAACCTGGTTTAGTGAAACCC
>JAHWFO010117657.1:2164741-2178016 GCA_023313115.1 Rhysida immarginata | reverse complement strand
CCGTGCTGTATTGAGCAAATGGGAAGCAAGTAAATAGAAGAATTGGCAACCGCTAGACTACCCGAAGTGATGAAAGGCCAAATTTTGCTTCAACACATCGAGAGAAGAGTGGAAATTGCAACATCAAGTGTACATCTGAAGTAAGATTACCTGAGTAAGAAATTATTGGAGCGGTCCATCTATTGTGAGCCTTTAAAAAAATTTTTTTCGAATTTTCATTAAGAATTTTTACTGTATTAATTCTAAGCATTTTCATGTGTTTATTTTTAAGATATTGCAAAATTTAATTTAATTTTTTGAGATTGTTCTGTTTACATCCAAGTGTAATTATCCCGGGCAACGCCGGGTACCTTTGCTAGTCTTCTATATATATAAAGAAGGATGTTGGTTTGTTTGTGGGTTTGTTTGTGGGTTTGTTTGTTTGTTTGTTTTTTATACAAATCTACAGTTTTATTCCGATCTTGATAAAATTTCCCATACATGACCTTCAAAGCATGAGGAAGGTCACTGTCTACCTCAGATTTCGAAAAAATAATAAGTATTGATAAAAAATCGATATTCATGGTTATGGCAGGGCATATTAATGAGAAATATCTCATGACCAACAATGCAAGGCAAAGTTTGTGCAACAATAGGTATCAACAATGATATCAACACGCAATTCACAAACAGTCTGTACGGACCAACAATATATATCTCATGACCAACAATGAAAGGAAAAGTTTGTGCAACAATAGGTATCAACAATCGTGTCAACACGCAATTCACACTACTCTCGGACCAGCAACAGATATGTCATGACCAACAATGCAAGGCAAAGTTTGTGCAACAATAGGCCCGTCGTGTTCGCATCAACAATAGTCTCAATGCGCAATTCACCAATAACAATGAGCACAAAATTATTAAAAGAATTATAACAATGAACATAAAATGATGATGCAATGACAAACATAATAGTCCTTTCGCTCTATATTGTAGTATTGAGTTATTATTTAACCAATTTGGAGGTTTAATTTAGCTTTTTGAGGTTGTTCTGTTTACCTACAAGCGTAATTATCCCGGGCAACGCCGGGTCCTCTGCTAGTCTATCTATATATATAAAGAAGGATGTTTGTGGGTCTGTCTGTGGGTCTGTCTGTCTGTGTGTACGTTTTTTATACAAATCTGCAGTTTTATTCCGATCTTGATAAAATTTCGTATACATGACCTTCAAAGCATGAGGAAGGTCACTGTCTACCTCAGATTTCGGAAAAATAATAAATATCGATAAAAAATCGATATTCATGGTTATGGCAAGGCTTATTAATGAGAAATATCTCATGACCAACAATGCAAGGCAAAGTTTGTACAACAATAGGTATCAACAATGGTATCAACACGCATTTCACAAACGCTCTGCATGGACCAACAATCAATATCTCATGACTAACAATGAAAGGAAAAGTTTGTGCAAGTGTAATTATCCCGGGCAACGCCGGGTACCTCTTCTAGTCTTCTATATATATAAAGAAGGATGTTTGTGGGTGGGTTTGTTTGTTGGTCTGTTTGTTTCTTATACAAATCTACAGTTTTATTCTGATCTTGATGAAATTTTGCATACTTGACCTTCAAAGCACGTGGAAGGTCACTGTCTACCTCAGATTTCGGAAAAATAGGAATTATCGATAAAAAATCGATATTCATGGTTATGGCAGGGCATATTAATGAGAAATATCTCATGACCAACAATGCAAGACAAAGTTTTTGCAACAATAGGTATCAACAATGGTATCAACACGCAATTCACAAACACTCTGCACGGATCAACAATATATATCTCATGACCAACAATGAAAGGAAAAGTTTGTGCAAGTGTAATTATCCCGGGCAACGCCGGGTAACTCTTCTAGTATTAAATAAAAATACGTGACGAAAACATCGTCACAATGGCTTTAGAGATTAGTAAATTTCCAATCACGTGGTAGAGTTTCCCATTTGTTTCTCTTCATCTGTGTCATGGATCTTCTCAGACCCTAGCTGCCAGTATCGAATGCTAGCAAAGAAGGTACCTCAGGGGTTTATAAAAGTGGTTGTTACATTTGCTTGCTCCAGCTTCATCTCAATGAATGTTGAGACTAGGTCAAGTAGTAAGCAGAGTTAGCAGAATGAAGGCAGTACTTTACCTACACAAAAATAACTATTCCCTCCATATGTTTAACAAGGAATTCAAGATTACCGAGAAACCATTCTGGAAGCATGAAAAGTGCTTAGACGTGGACAAAACAACAATATTAATAAAAAGTGGACAGAGTCTCGTCAAGAAACTCATTCAAAAGGATTCTGATATTGTGAAGATCTACTCCAGCTACCATCAAACAAAATATCTGTTGGAATGCATTTGTGGTGAAGATGATGTCAAGTTGGAATGCATTTGTGGTGAAGATGATGTCAAGTTGACATATGAAGATGTCATTGCTTATGTTAATGCAAGCTTTTTCCAGAAGCAGTCCTGTCGACTGTTTAATTCAAGAGCATATCAGCTAATTGTCAAGTTGCAAAACATGCATCAAGTGACTCAAATGATATTTTCTAATGTATTAGCTTTCAAATGTCTCCCAGTGGAAAATATTGACATCGAGTTTGTTAAGAATCTCAACTATGAAGTAGGAAAGGGAATTGTCGTTGAAGTTGGTATCCTTAGAAATGCATTTGCAAGACCAGCTGGTTTTGGTTTTTGGTACCTACAGCCCGCAAGAATTGAGAACAATCTAAAACCATTGCTTGAGGAGACACAATTTGTTTTTCGAAACCCTGAATTAGATTTCTTGGATGCTGTGAAATATGGAGCCTGCTTTCTAACAAAATTTCTATACATCCACCCATTCGCTAATGGTAATGGCAGAACTGCCAGATTGCTACTAAGCTATTTGTTGTCCCGGTACTCGCTTGTGCCAGTCTCATTGTATACAGTAGGCTCTATGAGAGGTGTGTACATACAGTGTCTTTCTCATGCTCGGAGGTTTCACAACTTTGATGAGATGCCAGAGACTGATCCTTCTGATCTTTCGAGACTAGTGTTGGATTCAGTGCTAGAAGAGTATGTCGAGTTTTATAGTGTTTTATTTGGAAATACACAAGAATAATTATGCTGCATTGTTCATGAAAATGTACCTTTTGTATTTTTGATATAAATTTTGTAATTTCAGAAAAACACCAAAGATAGCTAGAATATTAATATTATTTTGCATGAAAGAATAAACTTTTGTTAATAAATTAATAGAAGATAACTGAATAAATTGCAAGGTTCCAAACTATTTTTAAAATGTATATTAGGCTATTGTATTTAACATTACCGTCTGTTAAATTACTATTTGTTCTGGCTACGGTTTGTCTTGGCTTCGGAGAAAGAAAAACAAAATTGTTTGACTCACAACAATGCGTGGAAGCACGGCCTCTTAGAAACTACCAGGCCTGAACCTGACGTTAATAATATATTGTTAAACCACTAAGATTGTGACGTTGAACTAATTTCTGTAATAGTACCACCAACACCACCTCGACTCAAAGCCTTTGCGCGAAAATTTCATACATTGTTATATCTTCATACCTAGTCATAATTTACGGTTTATTATTGGCAGAAATACGATTAAACATGACTCCATATGATGATGTAACAATGTAAGAAATTTTCGCGCTCAGGCTTTGAGTAGAGGTGGTGTTGGAACCACCCGCAGCCAACGAGAAAGGCCCCGGCGCGGAAAAGTCACCTGATCATACTAGTCCGAGTAACAATATAACCTTCATTGTTTCCATCTTGGATTTTAACAATCGATATTATTTCGTTTGTTGGTAAGAATGAAGGTTGGATTGTAGGCCGGATACTATGATCAGGTGATTTTTTGCGCCGGGGCCTGTCTTTCTCGTTGGCTACGAGTACCACCAGTTCGACGTAACAGTGTTTTATCATTTCCATGTTTAGGTCTGGTAGTTTCTAGAATGCCATGTTAGAAGCAAATTCAATTTCCGCTGCGGGACTCACTTCAAATACGCTGCCTTGATAATCTTCCTAAGCATCATTCGATCGTGTCGAAGTTTCCACCGTGCCTTCTCCTCTCCCTGTTGCCTGTCCTGGCTCTGCTTACGCCCTGCGGCTCTCCTCCAACTGACTGCTCCTGAATCAATCCAATGCTCCGCTCAATTTCCTTCCTCTTCATTTTAACTACTTTAATTTTGGCCCGAAATCAAAGCTCAGGGAGAAGTTGGCTTTGCCACTGCCTCTTCAGGAATTGCGATGACGTTAATGGAAGGAGGAAGGACAGCCATTACGTATTTGTGTTGCCATTTGACATCGTCAGGCAACACAATTTGTAAATTTGTAAATTAATCGAATGGGGTGAATGCACCCTGGCTCGCAAGAAACTTCTCAAGGCCCTAGACGTCACTCTGAGAGATGTGAGAGGAAACGACAACCTGATGGCAGGAGCACTGATACTCCTCTGTAGAGACTTTAGTCAAAATTTACCCGTCACACCGGCCAGTGAGATCCACGCATGTTTAACTATCACAATTTGAGCTAGTTGTAAGAGAGGGCCATTCTTGATGCAACAAATGATAACCTCCACGAAATAGGCAATCAAATGCTGAATGCAAGTCTGTCGACATCGTAGTAGATGCTGATGAGGTTTGATTTTTTATTTATTTATTATATGTACGTAACTATTTCAGTTTACGATTTTTTTCTTTTCTTTCCTGATTGTAACTACTGATTCTCTTATGACCATGTGTTTTGATTTCTATAATTATCATAAGCTTTATATTCCTTATGGTTATATCCTAAATTCACTTGCTCTGACTGCATAGCCACCACATCCTCTCCAATTATTTTACTACGGAATATCACCCGCGAAAACTTTGCAGCGGCACAAGGTTGTGTGTAAAGAAGATGCTAGGCAATGCAATTGAAGCTACTGTCTTAACAGGAAAGGGAGAGGCTGACGCAGTTTTTATTCCACGGATAGCATTCATTCCGACGGATCTCTCTTTTAACTTTAAGAGAATACAATTTTCATTGAGACTTGCGTTCTCGATCACGATCAAAAAGTCGCAGGGGCAGTCCATTATATATTGTGAGTGGATTTGCTCCAAACTGGTGCACCATGTAGATGAACGATCACGGAAAACAGCAATCTACATTACTTTTCATTGAAAAGCTGCAAATTGTTGATTTTGAGGTGAATTCATTTCTCTTTCTGATATCTTTTGTTTGGAGCAAAACGGCGTATCAATTAGATGAACAATAACGGAAAATTACCTATTTTTCTCTATTGCTTGTTCAAGGGTGAGTTCACCCAAGAATTTATCTATTCTAGCTCCTGTAAGTGAAACTAAAAATGTTGTTTATAATCATGTTTTGAGTTAATATTTTTAATTGAATTTAAATTAAATTTTTTTTCCTTAAATTTAAATTAACAATCCTGCACACCGTCGTCCCATTATTGTGACGACCTACCTAAGATGAAATAAATAGTCAACGTTTGGCAAAAAGTTGACAATTTCCAGATCTTGGGATGCAAATGATTCAATTTCTGTCAGTCATAGAAACAAAACAGACATACGGTAAGGATAAGTGGCGTCAATACTTAACATTACCTAATTCTATTTATTACCTAACTATGCTGCTATTCCGATGTATGTGCCTAGAGAAACCCACTATTTTCTAGATATTGAAAAATATGGCACCGTTTTTTTTCTTATATTATAACAATTGTTAAAAAGGAATCAATATTTCGTACACACTCCGAAGAGCAAAACGATCTCAGTTATTGCAGGGTTTCACGAAAGCTGCTCTAGATCGATAACAGCAGGTTATAGTCGTCCTAGCAAGACGACATTTTATGATGTTTACAAACAATTTAAGCAAGAGAAACGTTATTATCAGACAACATAATAACAATGATCAATATTCATGAACAGCTAGAAAATTTTTTCTTTATCGACATGGATCTTATGGCGGTGCCTAGCCTAATTCAGTTCATTTCACTTGTGTAAAAATGAACTAGGTTATTAATATGTATAGCATTTATATTATTTAAACAGATTACCTCAACCTTTGGATAAATTTCGATAAGAATTTATATTGGTATTAGCTAAGCCCAACCATTTTAATAAGTAAAATAAAATCTTGTGAACATTCCAAGGAGAAGCTTTAGCTGTGAAGCAGACATACATTTATTAACAAGGAATTCCTCCCCCCGAGTAGGGTACGGCAAGTAGCAGGCCCTGCGATCATCTATTTTTACCCTTTTATCTGCATTTTTTATCTCCCCCCCCCCCCCAAGTTTTTAATCAAAACTTGATTTTCTCGAACGTAGTTTGTAGAAAATGGAAAAAAGCTCGTATCTTCTTTCCTTTCTCATCATTTCCAATAGAATGACATATCACATGCCATTTGTTGCCATAGTTCTAACGAAAAGTGATTGCCACCGCCGCAATTCCGACCCCACTGCAACAATTGGGCGTAAACTTCGTAGTAATGTAGATCTTGTATACTGAATTTCACTCCTTTACGTACCTAAAGAGCACATAGATCTTTTGTCCTCTATGAATCCCACCCCCGTAATTTCGACCCCAGTGCACCAACCAAACTAAACAAAATAGTGAAGGTGGACTTGGCCATAGTAAGTTTTATTCCGAATCTCAACCTTCTATCTCAAAAAAGTAGAAATTATGAAGGGGACAGACCGACAAAATAAAACCAATAACTAACTCCATTCTTCCGCTACTTATAATTTAATTTATGAGCATTTGAGCGATCGTGCGTCGACAAAGCGATTTCACGTGCGCGTGCCGATGTCAATAATATCTAAAAGATGAACAGAAAGTAAGAATACATTCTTTCTTGACGGATCGATTATTATATGACATGCCATATCTTGGTATTCTTTACAGTCATTGTTTTAGCACGTTCATTCGACTTTAAGGGGTCCACGAAAATTTCTGAAAAGTTGATACTGTCGAGCTAAGACTTTGGTGGTCATATTTCTGAAAACAGAATTTGAAAAAGTTAATCCGTTTTTAAGTTATCGAGCAAACGACGGATGAACGGACGGATGGCCGGATAAACGTACAGACCAAGGGAGCATTCTTATAAGTAGCTTTTTGCTAAAGCTTCTAATAAAAAACACTTCTTACTCTTGTTCAAATTATATTCCCATTACAGGAAGAAACAGAGCCAGACACTGTGGACACGGAACGACAAGAATAGCAAGAAACCATAATCCACATCAAAATTTTATTCGAACGGGTGAGCATTTCGGCAGCCAAGCTGCCTTCGTCAGCGTATACAAGGAATTGATCTGTACAGAAAGTTCTGTTTAGATGAAGCAGAAGACAATCGACAATCGAACAGTGAAGTGTACATTTGTTAGGATGGGACGAAAGCAGCGCTTTCACAAAGCTCATCCAACCAGAATAAACACCAAATGAAATACACTGAGGTAGTCAAGAAGCCTAACCAACCCAAGCGGTCTTCCATATTATACAAAAAAGAAAATAAGATTGACGATTGTCTAAAAAAAAAAAAAAAAAAAAAAAATACAAGGAAAAAAATAAAATTATCACATCTTCCAGTAGTCTGGGAAAGAGACGTTGCTAATATCTTCAAAATTGATGTCAAGAACGTGCCTCGGTTTACGATACTTCGTATACCAGTTCATATTCATTGAGTTCTCCAGTATCCCTTTCACAAGCTTATTGTCGTGAGTCTTCATCTTCTGTATCATAATCAAAAGGAGATCCTGTATAAACTTACCGATATGGGCCATGTTTAAATCGAGGTGGATGGATTGGTTTTTCACCGTCCTTCTGTCCAGCTGGGCAATGGTGCTCAGGGTAACATTCTGGAATGACTGTAGTTCACTCCATCTGCTTTTACAGATAGTCGCCCACGCAGGCATGCCATAGAGGAGTATGGTCCGGATAATCGATTTGTACAGAAGTAGCTTGTTGTCAATGCTGAGAGCGCTGTTGCGGCCCATAAGAGCTATGATACTGTACTTAGCCCTCTTCGCTTTGTTCAGAGCATAGGACATATGCTGGTTCCATGAGAGTCTTGAGTCAATGATAACTCCCAGGTACTTGTAGTTGTCCACCCAGTCCAGTTTCTTATTGAACAGAACAAGAGAATCTGGGGGATGCTTGAGCTTCCTATTGAGGTACAAAGCCTTGCACTTTCCGACGTTAAGGTTCAACTTCCAGCAGTTAAACCAGTCTTCGAACTGCTTCAAGGCGCACTGCAGCCGAGTGATAACGTGAGCCGGCTGGTGTGCCCATGTCATAATGGCAGTGTCATCCGCATAAAAATACAGATTACAATTATCGGGTTTTGGGAAATCAGGATGAAGCAGAAGAATTACACAGTCATATTTATAAAGAGACAAAAGTAGATACCATCCAATTACGAAATAAGTAAATAACATATAAGACCCAATTGGTCAATCCAATCCAGGTTCGTAGTTTGTGCCTCCTGTATTCATTCCATTGGTCAGTTTGAGAAGATGAAGTAGTTTTGCCACTTCCTTCAGTTGTGTCATGTCCAAAGGGCCTGCGTCACTGTTCAGTAACTTGGCAGGGTCTTCGCTGGTGATGGCATGTGACTCCAATAAGTTCAATAGCCTCGGGTCACTTGTGCTGAATAGGATTACAAAATCTTCTGTTCTGTAGTCATGTTTCCGGTCTAGAACGTGGTCCGCGAATCTAGAAACAGCAAATTTACTATTCCTGATACTTGCCAAGTGTTCCTCTATCCTCGTTTTTATTGCTCTTTTCGATTGCCCTTAATAGACCGCATCACATTTGGAACAAGGTAGTTTGTAGATTCCTGGCTTCTCTTCCTGAGGGATAGTATCCTTTGGGTTCATTAACCGTTTTCCCGTTGTGTTAGAGCTCTTGTAGACCACAGAGAGCCCAAACTCTCTTGCGATCCTCTTCATGCCTCTATTTAATTGCCTATTGTAGGGTAGGGTCAACACCTGTCCTGGTGATTTTTCTTTCTGCAGTGTGGTGATGTTTTTCAGGATCATTTTATGTTTAACTTTCCTGGTAATGCTATTCACTATTTCTCCAGGATAGCCATTGAGTCTTGCGAAATCTTTAATTGTTAGGAGTTCCTTACTTCTACTTTCTTTGTTTAGTGGAATGACATGCGCCCTATGCACCATATAGTAGAATGCTGTTAGTTTGTGTTGATGGCAATGGTTCGAATCATGCTTTATGAAGTTAGGCACAAAGTTTGCTTTTCTATAGATGTCATACTGTAGTTCTTGGCCAATTCTTGTCAATTGTATGTCCAAAAATGGCAGGCTGTCATTTCTCTCATCCTGCCTAGTGAACTTGATATTAGGACACAAGCCATTAAGACTAGCCATGAATATATCAATATTTTCCTTTTCAATATTAAAGATTGCGAAAAGAAAAAGATTGGAGATGGGCACCGGGTTCACAGATCGTAAATTTCTCCTATCTAAACCATCAGAACGTTTGATGAACACACAATAGGAAATAAAGAAATTAAACTGGAGCAAACATTAGGTAAAGACTACTTGGTTGTCTTTAAGACACTTATGGCCATATCACTAACAATTTTATCAACTCAAGTCTTCCTTCAGCCATAATAAACTGATATTGTTGAGACAAGGAACACTTGGCTGCAACAATATAAGCTCATTATTGCTGAAGGAATCCTTCAGTTAAGTAAGTTGTTAGTGATATGGCCCTTAGTGATAGCATGGCAGTTCAGGTGTCTGCGATAGCCCAATTAGTAGAGGCGTCGACCATGACAGTCGAGGTTCCAGGTTCGAATCCAAGTCGCAGAATTTTTCTATCCATTTTTCTAATTAATATCATCTACCTGATGCTTGGAGTTTGCTCTAGTTTAATTTCTTTATTTCCAAACAGTTTATCAATTGCTGGAATTGCAGAATACACAGACACAAACGATCATGTACATCCATCGCCACCCACGAAGAGAATTTTGGTATTGTGGAATTTTTAGATAAACAAATGAATTTTTAATGGTCAGGTCACACAAAATAGAAGAACTACAGCCAGGGCTGATAAAACGTCAGATCAAACTATTGTTTCATTTTCATTCTATTTCCTCCCAATTTCATAGCCATACATATTATTCCACACATTGTTTCTCCTGCACTATGGGTAAACTCGCTCAGCTATACACAACATTCCAACACGAACCGAGGAGAACTGTTACAGGGCCATCCATTAGGAACATTTTAAAAGTGTTTTTCGGTTTTTCTATATGAATATTTACTGTTTTAATGTGTTAATTTTTACTGTATATTCCCATTCAGATATTGCAAACTTTCACCAAAAAAGAGCCCGAGCAACGCCGGGTATATCAGCTAGTTTAAGGATAAAATGTTCTTTAAAATACAAGGCAGGCTTTAGATTATATAATGGTAGAAATCCCGATTGGTTACCTGACGCCTATCATAAAAATGCGAGGCCTGCTGAAGCTGGTAGAATTGCCTCCACTTACATTACATCACCTCTTGTTGTTAGCTATATTAACTCCAGGTCTATCAACAATAAGACTGATGACATTACCCTTTGAATACATGATCATCGTCCAGATCTCTTCATAATAACCGAAACCTGGTTATCTGATAGTCATGAATGTAATGTGCTTTAATTGGATACTATCATCTTATTAGGCAAGATAGGCAAACTAGAGGTGCTTGTTGTTCATGATCGATGGTCTTATCGACTATTAGAAAGAGAATCCCTTGATGGACTTGAATTTGTCTGCATTTTGTGACAAATTAGCAAAATTACTCTTAGCCTCTTGGCCTTTTATCGACCTTGCTACATTTCCATCACTCAGTTAGTAATTTTATTTCAACGATTATACCAGCGTTATAAGATTAACATAATTACTGGTGATTTTAATATTAACTTTGCGCATCCATCGTTTAAGAGTAAACAAATTCTTCAACTTTGTTATACATTTGGTCTCCGTCCCAGTGTTAGTATCCCTACTCGAATCACACCTTCCACTAGATCTGCGATTGATCAAATTTTTATATCTATATATTGGACTAGCGTTTCCGTTACATCGACTCTCATACCTAAATCATATCATAATGCTTTAACTTGTTCAATTTATGATGTTAAAAATTGTAAAAATACTATTGATAAGACGGAGCGGATTTGGAACGATTTTAGGAAAGTCGACTGGTGTAGGTTCAGAAATTTGAACCAATGACTGGTCCTTATTCTGGTTCACTAGATGCTCGAATACTATGTTCAATATATTAGAAAATAATATGCATCAAGCACTCATTCAGGCTGGGCTGATCACCAAGGCTGTCAAAACCACTAAATCTAAGCAACCCTGGTGGACAAACAAGATTCTTGCCCTGTGGAAACTTAAAAAGCGCTGTCTTGCGACCTTCAAAAGTGATCCTTCCTCACGTAATTAAAATTGTTTACACAAAATTAATCATGATTTCAAACAAGAAATTAGGAGGGCCAAGAGAGCTAATATTATTAATCCTAAAACACGTACCGTATGTTTAATCTGTGGAAGTGTATTTGCTTTTATAAACGCAATAGACAGACCTTTCCCCTTTATCAATGTCAGCAATATTTAAAATGGGTGGAAAATCCTAATGATGAAAATATGGTCCAGTCTGCTGGTGGTAGTAATTATGAACCCTGTGGTCAAACTTCGAATGCTGAATATTCATTAAATGCAATACATATGGTAATTAAACGGTCTAACAACAAAACTTCCTCCTGTGACGGCGTATTGATTATTTCGGTCCTTAAAAAGTTGGGTTAGTTTGGAAACCTCATTTACTCTACAATATTAGAGACACTAAAAGGTTTCCTCTTTACTTCTAGAGAACACTTATATTGCCAATATTTAAAAAAGGTTGAACACAAGATTTTGTTAATTACCGAACAATATGCACTCTTTCGGTGATATCTAAAATTATTGAGAAATTAATGTTTGCTGACTAAGCGAAATTTCTTTGGTCAGTTTACCTATCAATCAAATTGGAAGACGACCTAAAACCTCAATTCTTTATGCTATTTTTACGATCTTGAATTACATTATTAATTCCATTGACAATGGTCTGATCTGCTATCTTGTAAACACTTATATGTCCAAGGCATTTAATACGGTTGATAGACATTCATTCATTAATCAACTTGAATATTGGGGTTGTGAACCTCGTCCACGATTATTTTGATTGGCGAATCAACATCTGACTGAGTGACCGTGTACAAGATATTTACTCCAGAGATCCCCGACCGCCACGGTCTTTTATGCTGCGGCTACTGCCCAAATATCCAATTTGCCTCTTAATTGTAACATTTTGTCATATGTAGATGACAATTTTCTCTTTAAGGTTTTCTTTAGCACTGAGCTATCTAATGCCCAGCGACAGATTCAGGATAACCTTGATACTTTAAGTGTCTGGTACACTTCTTAGGGTCTCCTTTTCAATCATGCAAAAACAAACATCCTGATAATTGATAAACAAAAGCACATCACGCTCCAAAGCTGTAAGGTCCTGGGCATCTTGTATGATAGTAGATTGTGTTTTTGTGAAAATATTGATTCTATATTGATTGATCTAAATAGGTTAAAGTTTTTATTTAGCACATTACGCAAAATTATAACGAAAGATGAAATCATTAAAACACTTAAGACCATGCTAGTTCCGAAAGTCGAATATGGTATTGTCGTCTGGTCTTCAGCCCCTAAACGGCAAATAGTTCGAGTTCAGACTGCGTATAATGATGTATTAAGAACGGCGTTGGGTCTTTCTAAAGTTTCTTCTGTTACAGAGACCTGTCATACTTATGAGATTCCAACTCTGACTAAAATAATTGCATATGCCAGAGTTAAAGAATTATATAATGCGCTAATCAAATATGATCATCCCATACATTTCGTCAGAGCTTGGTTAGATGACGCTGAGAAAACGAGGTAGACGCAGAAATATAAATTCACGCCTACCATTGTGATTTTGTCATGAACAAAATAGAATTAGCGAGAGGTATTACGCAGTGGAACAATAACATTCATGAACATAAGGCGTTTAAATATGAAACAAACCTATTTATTGTAAATAACAACAAAACAAAATAAAAACGAGAATAGACAAGCAAAAATCTTAAGTCTAAATAAAATCTTCAGATCTAGTAAGTTAATACCTTCAAAACTTACTACAAAATATAAATAGATATCAAGCCTCTTAGGCTCGA
>JAHWFO010117657.1:2092729-2159741 GCA_023313115.1 Rhysida immarginata | reverse complement strand
GACGATCCTCTTGACGTACGTCACGACGGGTTTTACGTCGCTCCTTCTTCCTCTCAGACGAATAGAAAACCCGAGAGGGAAAACGCTTGATTCCGTCACGGTAATTCGGGTTGGAGACGGAATTCCGTGACAGATTTATAAGTTCCGTGAAGCCTTCTTCCCATATAATATTATTTCTGTTTGGAATGAACTCAATTATGGTACTAGGAATCAGTTTATTAATTGTTCTCTGTACTGTTGTTTCAATCATAAGGAACACGCCTATAAAATTTAATTATAGGCTTTGGATTCTCTTTAACAACCTCAGTTTTGTCTGGTTTACCTATCCTCGGAAGATTCTGAATGTTAACCTCAGTTATCTCATTACCTGCAAAATTCGATAAATAGTCCAAAATATCTGTTTTCGATACTAATTCACCATTGTAACCTTGACGGAAGCCGTTACCCAAAAGCTTCTTGGTCACGCTCCAGAATGAGGCCGGAGAAGAGTTCAAAGAATTCTCGACACTTCTATAGTAAAGGTCATAATCAACTTTACAAGCATGTTTATAATTTTTTCTGAGTGTTTTAAATTCATTATAATAATGGGGATCTTCAGTCTTTTTCCAAAGCCTATGCTTCGCAGTCTTCAAGTGCCATAATTTGATAGTATCCTGGCGAATCCAGATTGGGGATCTGTGTAATTTATCATTTATGCCAGTTTTGTTCGACTTTGGGACAAAAATGTTAATAGCAACCAAAATGGTATGAACTAGGGCGGACTGCGACTCGCGGAGCGCGATAATCTTATCCAATAAAAGAGCGAAGCTTTTATTGTCAAATTTCAACGTTTATTTATGGTTTGATCAGAGTAATGACTTTAATTTTTGAATTTCATCGCGCCGAACGAGCCACGAAGAATGCTTATTGATTGCCAACAGTCGCGAAATCGGAAAAGCTGGGTCAATTAGAAGACCATCAATGGTTTTCACTCTTGAAAGCGCAACATACGTTAAACCAAGCCCAAATTCAGTGTCACCAATATCAATCACTGCTTTGTCGACAGTGATTCCTTGAGCTTTATGCACAGTAATTGCGTACGCCACTTTCAACGGAAACTGTTTACGTGAACAACTCACGCCATTTTTCTTGAATCCAACAGAGACAGGTGTAATCGGAACGACACTGTCATACAGACACAGAAAAAATGACAATCTCTTTCAAAACATTTACTATGCAAGTCTACGTAAAAAAGAATCAAGGTTACTGAGTCATTCTTATGTATTTGTTAAGCAATTTATACCTTAAATCGAAGATTATGGGTTCAAGAAGCGATGAATTAAAAAAAATAGGTGATAAAAGTTCTAAGAACTCGATAAAATGGTCTCAAAAATCGATGGTGCAGAAAAAAATTTGCGAAGGGCTTCGCCATATTTTCTATGTTGAAAATTCTATTAGCGCGTGCAATTGTTTGTTTACATTTTTTTCAATGCATTTCAATGGGAACAGCTAAATGGTGATTACTCCTCGATGGCTGAACCGATTTTTAAAATTTTTATTTAGTGACCATCAGGATGGTCATGTCCAGCTGTGTGCAAAATTTCATTTGACTATGTTCTCTGGTTCAAAAGTTTTATGCGCACAAAGAATTTTGATTTTCGCCTGATAACAGAGCTTCGCTAACGCTTCGCTCTAATAAGAAAATTCCATTTGTCATCCACCCCATCTAAGGAGTAAAAATCATCCCAGTCATAAGTAGCAAGATAATTATAAAGACCAGAATAGTCGCCTTTCCTAAAATTAAAAGGAGACCCATTCGAGTCGGTATAACGTTTCTGGAAGGCGGTGTTAACGCCAGAAATAAGAAGGACAGGATGATAAACATCAGGTGACACTGGAAGTTTCTTACTTGCAGTAACGTTAACATTAAAATTGGCGAACACCTTGTCTAGGGACTCCTTTCTCGCATTAAGCACAAGATTGAAGTTTGAGAGACCCGTTTCGTTGCTCCAAAATGAGGTCAAGCGTTGCCGATGTTTAGCGTAAAATGGAGAACTTGGGTAAATCTTATTGTCATCATAGTTGAAGTCGCCCAGTACAAGAGTGTTACAATTACAGCTCAAAACAAATTCAGACAAGTCACTCAAGAAGCTGTCATAATCACCAGTTAACGTGTTGGGTGGAACATAAGTCACTACAATGATTAAATATTTTCTTTCTCTAAAGAGCCGAGAGTTAAAATTCATGGTTGATGGCGATCGAAGATGAACGGCTACCAGATCTATGCCGCTAACAGTAGAGCTCAAAGGAACGGAGCAAGAGTCAAAATTATTGGGAATGGCAACTAAAACACCACCACCTAAGTTACCAGATGACCTATCAGATCTGTAGACATCAAAACCTTCACCTGAACAACATGTAATCTGTGACAGAGTCATTAAGCCATGTTTCCGTAAGACAATACATAAAATTATTATTGAGGGTGACAAAATGATTGAGATGTGACAGTTTGGTTCGAAGTCCTCTCACATTTTGATATAAAATGTTGAGAGGAACAGACATTTTCAAATTCGGAGAAGATTTTGAGCACATTAAGCTAAGCTAGAGGATGAGTCCTCCTTCTCATGAACTATTTGATCTTGGTGTAATCTGCCATAAAATTCAGAAACTAAAGTTCCTGCAGGCCAGTGATTCGGATCAAACACCAAATCAAATGTATCTTCAATTAAAGATACGAAAAATGAAGCGTAGGTGTCAAATTTGGTTTTAAGCTTATGACATCTAATCAGATTCCTAGTGTCCATAAACTCAGACAAGTGAGAAATAAGAGAAGCCCTATCAATATCAGGAGAAAGTCTGGAGATGAAAATGTTCTTTAACAACGACCTCCGCTTCAAGTGAGTGACTGCACTTATCCTCGCATCAGCGGCACATCCAAACACAGTTCGCTTGTCTCTTTTAACTTTAGATGATGATTTTAAAACCGAGCTGAATAAATGCTTATCAGAGTTAACTGTTGATCGCTGAACATTCTGCTCGAATACCTGATTTCGAATGTTATTGATCCCGATCGACTCTGTATGTGCAGTTCTCTCTCTTACCTTCGGAAATCTAGTTTTATTAGCAGTGTTCTCCTTCAATTCTGAGGCAGTTGACTCAAGGAGTTTGTCCACTCTCTCGTTTAATAATAATCATTAATAATAATAATAATAATAATAATAATAATAACAATAATAATAATAATAAATAGTTCAAAACTATTATAATGACATTCCTTATAAAAATATATTCATTAATTACTATTCAACTTCTCAGACAACACGGCAAACATGCCAATCAACAGATGAAGAAGTTCATTGAAAATTTCAATATCAAGTTCCAAACTTTACTTAATGGGCCAATGATGTGTTCATTTAGCTGCAAAGAGTTCCGTATTTTAGATATTCAAAGTTCTTATATTTTTCGCTTATAAATATTCACTTAATACTTCAAATTATAGTAAGAATATTCAAACGAATAAATATTTCGACTTTTTATGTGCTGTTATAGTTCTCCTGGCACTATCATCTAAATCGATTGGTGCAAAAATGTGAAAACGCAGACATTTCGATTGACGGCCGGCTAAGACATAAACAAATCATTCTATATGGCAACTGGCGCCATCAAGTGGCAACTTTGAAAGATAATGCCCTGAGACTACACGTGATAGTCAAAAACTGAAGACAGCATCAGTTTACCTTCGGGAAAAAGCTTTTAATAACTCTAAGAAGGATACTTCTCAAAATTTTTCGAGGAAAAAATCCACAAAGTTTGGTATAATTGACTGCACTTTATAAATGCCCGAATGTTAGCACGGATTTGTATTCCGTTTGGTAAGGCGCTAAAATTCTATTTTGCAGGTACGGGTTTAAATCCCACCTTCGATTAATTTTTTTCCTTCTTCCTAAATTTATTTTAACATGTGCGGGAATGTGTAATTTGTTTACTAAATATATTTCCGATTTTCCATTTTGCTACCATCAGTTTATTTATCCACATTTAATTATTTTTAAATTTCGCAACTTTTGGGATGATATTTAAGCTATGCACAGATTAAATAATTATTGCACCATATACACACTATTAAATACAAAGCAGTCTACATTTCATATTTCAACCACTTGGTGAATTCTTAAACAGATGCATTTTTTAAAGTTTATTTTATTTACTTTCCATCATTATAAATTATGTAAAGGAGTATTACCTCAATAAAACCTCAAAAAATAAAATGTAAATAAAAATTAATTGATAACAAATTTAATCAATGCTACAAAACTCTAATAATGTTATTACCATTAAACAAATAATTATTTAAAAAATTTTAAATTTTTATCAATTTAATGTTAATATATTTATAGTTACTGAATTATACTATTGTTTCTAAAAATTAATAATGTGTTTAAGGAAGAAAAAATAATTTTTTTCATGGTTCTTGTAGGGTAAAACTGTGCTATTCCTCGGTAAGAGTCGTTTTTAACGCCATCTTGATAGCCTATAGTGTGTCCTTGACAATAGCCCAACTGAATAGGACCTGTGCACAGACCAGGGGATAGAAAGACCATGTTCATACTGAGCGATCGTTTGGGAACAGTTTCCGCTTATTTGATTGGTTCTTGATGAATAGTCTCGATTCCAGACGCTCACCAGTCGTGTTCGTTTTGTACAACCTGTGACAATAAAGTTCGGTGAATGATAGCATATTGAGAGTGGATTGCTCGCTTACATGAAACAGCGGTTACTATCCTTCAAAGTAATCCCCGTTGATGGTTATGAACTTCTGGGAACGCCTGTACAAGTCCTGGAAACTCCTGGCCGTAGTCGTTTTTAGGGATAGCCTTCAGTTGGGTCGTAACATTACGTTGGATGTCTCGCCACTTCGGGGGGTGTCTTCTACGGTGTTCCGGCCTCCTCGGAACGTTTAAACCACTCATAAACACACTTCAAAGTAATATCACTTTCTTTGTAAACTGTTGTCATCATTTCATGAATCTCTTTCGTTCGCTGATCCATTTTGGGTTTCAACCGCGCGTACTACGCCTTCTCTCTTCAATATCCTGTTTAAACACAATAAACACACTCGCAGCGCTGATTCTCTCAAATTTGTTTAAACATGTCTCGACCTGTCTGGGGCAGGATACGACGATGGTGCACTCTTACGACCGTTAGCAATTTGACGTCATTCACCGAACTTTATTGTCACAGGTTGTAGTTTGAACTGCAGAATAGCAATAGTGTGAGTTGAAATCTCACAAGTGAGATAGTATATGTGAGATGGGTTGCAACACGAAAATTTCGAGAATAGGGCTCCTGGACTTCAGGTTCAAAAGTTATAGCTTGATTTGTGACTGGGGGCTCAGGGCCCATGTCGAGACCCAAGAGCCTTAAACCAGTTTTTAGTGTGTAGTAGCTAATTCTTTAAGTAATTTTCTGTAAGTAAACAAAACTTAAGATTTTAGACCTTTTCGTTTAAAAGTTGTTGCTTGTGTTTGGGCCTGTGGGGCTCTGCTGGGACCTATTATACTTTTTTTTTATATATGCAATATTTTTTAGTACCACACTATGAATATACAAAATTTCAGGTTCCTAGGCCTTTCCGTTCAAACGTTATAGCTTCAATTGAATTTGGTGCCTCGAGGCCCCTGGCGGGATTCAAGAGGCTTATATCAGCTTCCTTATATATTGGCTATTTTTTAGTACCAAACTAAAAATATACAAAATTTCAGGTTTCTAGACTTTTCCGTTCAAAAGTTATAACTTGCTGTGTATTTGAGGCCTCGGTGTCTTCTGGCGGGCCGCATAGGCCTACATCACATTTCTTGTATATTTGCTATATTTTTTTTAGTACAACACTATAAATATACAAAATTTCAGGTTTCTAGGTCGTTCCGTTCAAATGTTATCGCTTCAATTGTATTTAGAGGCTTATATCACTTTTCTAGTATATTGGGGTTTTTGTTTTAGAACCGCACTACAAATTTACGAAATTTCAGGATTTTTGCCCTATTTGTTCAAAAGATAAAAAAGGAACCATGAAATTCATACAAGTGGCCCCTTAGGGGCCCCGGGCCACCCAAGAGGATACGCTATATTTTTCTCACCGTCCTCTGTATAGGGCCTACGTGTGTAGAAAATTTCAAACCTCTTCTAGGTCAATCCTTTCAAAAGTTATGGCATCAAAATTTTACGAGTAGTAGCGGGAGGATTCGCTATACTTCAAATAGAGTTCTTTAAATTCTGACGTCAACAGTCAAACTCCGACGTCACAAATTGCTTAAACACAATCAAAACTCCATAGATATGAATGGAAGTCAGTTGGGGAAACCACAAAAATACATGGTTTGGTCCACCCTAGAGGATTCGCTATATTTTTCGCTCCGTGCTCTTACAGGGTCTACGTGTGTAGAAAATTTCAAGCCTCTAGATTAATCCTTTCAAAAATTATGGCGTGTGCCATACATGTTACATACATCTGTACCGTCGTTAATAAGGTTTTAGATGATGCTAAAACCTTAAAAAAAATAACCTTAACAATTTGGAAAAATGTAGATTATGTTTAATTATAATAATTCATATATGCATATTATAAAAAAAATGATGATAGTAAATTGGAAAATCGGAAATATATTTAGTAAATGAATTACACATTCCCATGCATGTTAAAATAAATATAGGAAGGGGGTGGGGGTGTCAAAGACGGGATTTGAAACCGTATCTGCAAAATAAAATTCTAGCGTCTTACGACTCGACCATTATGCTACAATTCGGGTAATTATAAAGTGCAGTAAATGATAAAAACTTTATGAATTTTTTCTCGGAAAATCGTGAGAAGTGCATCGAATGTTTTTGCAAGTGTTTTTAATTTGGTGAAAGTTACTCGTAGAATTGTTTTTTATTATCAAAATCGGTGAGTCCTAGTCTACGTGTGGTCTCCTTGTAGGTTCCACCGAAGAAAATTCAGATTTTGAATATACACAGGACTATGTAGGTCGTAATGATGTCAAGAGAACAGACATTGGCATATTTACCAGAGATTGCGCGTTTCGAACAGAAACGGTTCAACGCTTTGCATTTCTTGTCAGTTTAGCGTAAACGTGGGTTAATTTTAGAACAATCATTAAAGCATTCCCTTGTATTAAGTTAAACCATTCCTCCCTTGTCTTTTGAAATTGTAATGATTGCTATTTTCTTTTTGTTTTTTAGGAAACTGTGATGGGAGTTGTTATATCAAAGAAAGAAATGGAAGAAACTTCGATCGAAATTTTGAAGCCAACTCACACACAACTTCCGGATAATATTACTGTCGGGAAAAACTACATCGAGAATTGGGGCAACAATTCCACGGATATCATGTGGGATGTGAGATTTAACACATGTGGCAATTTTCAAGTTTCTGCAGGCATCTCCAATGATGAAAAACATGCTAATGTGCTAATCGAAATTGAAATCAACGGAAATATCTTGATGGTTGATGTGCTGAGTGATATGTATTATGAAAATTGTACCAAAATTCCTATGGGGACCTTGATAGTGAACGCTCCGGGATTTTCTACAATTCGTGCTCGGAGCACTGAAGCCGAACCAGATTCTGTTGGTCGATTATATTTCATAGAATTGAAGGGCCCTGCAATCGTTAACTTTCAAAACTTCAGCATTCATAGCCAAGCCTACTTGTCAGCTTCCGACGTTTACCTGAATTGGAAATATACTAGTTCAAATTTTCAGATGTTCTACAACGAAATCACAGTTAGTGAATGTAATACGGATGCCTTGTTCGTAGCTTGTGGTTTCCATGGAGGTTTTATAGGTTTGAAAGAAGGAAAAGTTGTTTACGAGATAGAGAGCCCAGAATTAGAATACAGCATAGAAGATGGAAGTGCTCCAAATAAACTATATAAAATATCTACGTTCAAACATTCGAATGAGGTGGAAATTTCCTATCGCAATTCTAAAACAAAAGCAATTTGCACTTACCGTTACAATTGGAAGACGAATGTTACTTACAGGTTCCTTGTAGCGGGTAAAATAAATTACAGCGAAAATAATTTCATGCTTTATTCGGCTTTTTTTTATAATAACGACACCACCTCGTGGATGCTTCTAGCGACTTTCAAAGTTGGAAATAAATCTGATGATTCATTTTTCACAAGGTTATACTCTTCGATCGAGAAGTGCCGTTCTTACCATGGCTTCTATAACTATGAGGCATCTTTTGGACCAGCCATGATAAATGTAGTTCCAAAAGGGTGGGCACATCTGGTGAGGGCTCGATTTTATCAAGAAGAGGGCCACAACAAACCTACTGACGTTAAAGGATACGTTGACGAAAAGAACAAATTTGTTCTTTCAACTGGTCAACCTGCAAAACCAAACAGTCCCATGCCGGAATTGTTGAACTGTAAGAAAGCCGCTCTACCTGAATGCTTAGTAGGATTTGAGCCAAATTCTTACCTATTCAAGGATTTATAGAATTACATGACCTTGTGGACTTTTTTGATATAACACTTGTTTATAACAAACTCGATTTAAACCAAACAAAAACCACCCAAACTTAAAAAACAGTATGTGTTTTTATTAACATTCTTCATGCCAAAAGTGTACAAAGTCATTATTAAAAACCTTTAAGAACAAATTTTAAAAAATAGATTAATGATGGTTTTAACAAATATCATTTTCAAAATAGATCATACATTCAGTACTTCACGTTGTTTGACTTTCGTGAATAACTTTGTTAGAATTTCTTGAACTATTTATAAAATCAACATTTCAAATAATTTTTTTTTTTAAATTTGCTCAAAAAATTTTTTCTTATCGAAAACGTATAAATTTGAATCGTATATTAGTATAGTTTTTTGATAGCAATATACAGGAATTAGTAATTTGTGGCATGAGAGACGTCATCTGATTTCGTTGCATGGCGTATCTACATCAGTTTTGCCACAGTTAAAATTCCAAGCCTTGTATATTTAATGCCGTTTAAAAAACTTCCAAAGAAAAAAAAAATTGCCATAAAATTAAAAAGAAAAATTCTAATGTTATATTAATAGGCGCAATATATTTTTAAATTTTCATGAAAACTTTTAAGATAAAAGTAAATAAAATAATAGTTCATAGTTCTTTCATAAATAATTTTCAATTAAATAAAATTGATTTTTTGTACGATACTAATGATAATATTAGCAAATTATCATCAATTAAATGACCAAATTACGATGCTTGCAAATACCTTTAAATCATGTTTTAGCACGATTATCGTTACATATTTTGAACCCTTTTGTTACATTTTTTAAATTGAATTTTTAAACTATCACATAACTAAGATTTACACAATATGCATTTTATGTGTATTAGGGATAATGTTTCGTTGAAAAAATTTTATGATTCATGGTGAGATGATGCATCTACCGAAATTGGATAAGGTTTGCTATGCGAAGAATTAACAACAAATTTGAAAATGCAAATTAAATCTAAATTTTAAATTAGTAAGAAAAAATGGATTATTTCTAAATGAATGCTGAACTAGCCATCCTTGAATTATCATCAATTCATTAGTTCATCAATAAAAGTTTGCTCAAATGTATATATTTACTAATATATATAAATAGATTTTTAAGCGTTGTTCATAGTTTTAGTTTTTTCACGTTTTATAAACACCATGATACGATAGCTTCATGGTTTAATAGCATTAAAGATCGATTTTTAGTTAGCAATCACGATGAATTTATGACATTCATTTAGGCAAATACTTGTTTGTCCTCAAGGGAAAATAAGGGAATATTTTTTTAATTTGTATACAGATATATCAGATTTCTTATCAAAGTGTTTTCAACGGTGTTATAACGGGTAAGTAAACGGATATACTCACACCATTCTAAGGGAGACCCTTGTAATTTGAACCGTCATGTAAATCGAACCAGCCTTATTTTGCACAATTGCACCTTAGATGGCGCCACTCTCTTGATTGAAAAATGATCATAGCCCTTACCTGGAAGCGTATGAAAAACACGGGTTGTATTGCTTGAGTTACCAATTTTCTCTTTTGGTACAGTCTCATGCTACTTTGAGGTAAGATAGTAATCGTGTATGTCACTATAAGTGTCTGTGCCGGTATGTTTCCGGGATGGGTTAAAGAAAAGAGTTGTATGTACTTGTTAATAGGCATGGTTTTAATTGGAAAGGTTTTGAAGTTGGTCGCCATTTTTGATTTTAGAATTGTTGGCGTGTAGTGTAATTTGGATCTTATGTATTTTGTGTAAATTAGACCAGAGTCGATTTACACGCCGAACAATATGACGTTTTTTAGACATATCCAAATTGCAAAATCTTGTATTATTAAATATATAAGCTAAATCCACACGTTTTTTAATTAAGATATAAGCTCATCCCATCTAATACGTTCCATAGGGTTGCTGATCATTTGTATTTTTCACAGTGCACTAATAAACACAAGTTAAAACAAAGTTTCTGCTATTACTCGGCCTATTTTTATAATTGGACCACCTGGTTCAATTTACGCTACCCGTTGTTTAATTCGGACCGAATCCAAAAAAATTTAAATTTCAAATGAAACCCATATCATTATAGTATTCCATAAAAATAGTGCACCAAAAGATAGCCCGAAATGTCCACTATATTACCTACGTTTGAAAATTTGAGATACGTCATTTTGAATAGAAAATACAGCCCTTTTCTCTTATGGGGGTCCAAATTACACGGGCCTCCCTTATATCTAATAAAATAATTATAATTTTATGCAATATATTTTTATGTTGAAACTTTCATTGTTTTACAAATCAAAAGCGCAGATTGTGTAAACTTCGTGCCATATACATTGTGAAAATATGTTTTTGACATACAATAAAAAGCACATAGTAATACAAACATGAATTAAAAATATACCTTCTCAAGGATTGTTTTTTTTTTTTTACCATATCTTTTCATAAAAAACATTGTCAGGGATTTCTTATGCAGTAAAATTTAAAATACGAAATTTTTTTTATATTCTTTAATTTAGTGTTTATTTGTATTCTTTTAAAAATTTCAGCAGAAAATAAGAAAATGATCTTATGCTTTTTAGATTAATGTAATAAAAATGCACCTTATACATACCGTTGTGCAAACAATAGAGAGTTTGCTGCAATGACTTTTCCTTTATAAAATGCGGTGTCATCGCTATAATTATAAGTGTAATGAAATCTACGTTAGTTATAAAAATAAGGGAACCAGTCAGAACTCTCCGCTGTTAAAATCATCGTGACTTCACTCGCAAACAGCGGCTTTTGGAGATTGGCGCCGATCTTGACAAGTGAATCGGAGACTTTCATTACAAGTCTAAACATTTGGTCTGCTAAAATGCCGCCAAGACAAACGAGATTTGGATTTACAAATGCGGAGAAATTAAAGAGCCATAGATGAATAATCTAACTTTATCGCTGAATATATTTTTACCTGCAACCTCACCATGTGTCCAATTTATAATATGAGGTTTGCGCACAGCAACCAGCTTGTTTGGAAAAACGAGCTCCAACGAGACTGCCGAGACTGTATAAAGCAAGGGAAAATTCACTGCCGCAAACTCTCTAATATCGTCATTATATGCTGAGAAGCATTACGGTTCTGATCAAAACGTATCCGACCTTTGGGTAGGGGAGAAAAAGCTACATCTTATATTTAGTACAAATGCTAACCCCCTTCAAAACAGAACCCTTCTGAGTTAACACTTTTCTCCCAGCAGTGTTGCCATTTTTGGATACGTCTTTCAAACACCTTTTTTGGAATGTTGATGAGATGCTCCGTCGTATTCTACCTTGAAATCTCTTAACTTTGGTATGGTTAATAGCCAAAAATCTGATGGAGCCTTGTCTACGGAGCAAGGAGGCTGCAGAACATGCGTAATGCTGTGTTTCCTTAGAAAGTTTGGATAGGTGCGATACACTGATGGCCAAAGTATTCGCGCCCATTTGAATTTTTGAAATTGAAGTATAAAGCAATTATATTTATTAAATATACAACTAATGTTTATTACTCTATTTTGGGGTGTCATAAATTTAACACAGAAAAAATAAAAAAGTAAATAAGAAAATCATCAGTGACAAAAGTATCCACATAATATGCAAAAGTTTAGAATCTTAATGATGTAAATTTATGTAAATTTTGGCTCAGTCTTGTTCTTAAGGGGTAAGATAGAGATCATCTTATTAGACAGAGAAAATAAGAAAGCTTTTAAGAGTGTACTCAAAATGGTTAAAACAAAAGAACGTTCCTCTGAAATACGTGAACTTGTGATTAAATTTCACAGTAAGGGCGGTAGATATAAGACAGTAGCCAAGAAATTGACATTGCCATTCTCTACAGTATGAGATATTATCAAAAATTTTAACAAAACCAGTTCCTGCACGAACCTACCAAGATCTGGCCGACCATCAAAATTGACTGTTTCAGCAAAACGTATAATTAAACGGAATGTTCTCAGACAAAGAAAACTGTCATCGGCGTCAGTAGCTAAACAATTACATCATACTGACCATTTGAATGCTTCCAGCAGAACTTTTCGACGTCATCTAAACCATCTTGGTCTCCATGGTTGCATTGCCAAAAAGAAGCCATTTTTGAAAGCAATACACAAGAGAAATCGTTTGCAATTTGACAAGCAATTCTTTGGAAAACCCATACGTTACTTTGAGAACATTGTTTGGTCAGATGCGACTAAAGTTAATTTGTTCGGTAGTGATCGTCGAGAATATGTTTGGCGATTTCCTGGTGAGGAGCTTAAGGACGATTGCTTAACTGCAATGTTAAACATGGAAGTGGGAGCATCATGCTGTGGGGTTGTATGGTGGGTCAATCTAGTTATTACAGTAAATTGCTTGTGTTAATTGTTAAAAATAAAATAATATAGGCCTACCAACACACACTGCGTCCCGGTGTCATTTGATTGTTCAATGCAGTATTGTAAGTAAACGGAACTGCGGGGACCCCATGTTCATATGACAAAAAATACTTCTAAGCACCTCTTCTATCATCTCCCAAAAAATCTGTACTCAATTCAAAAACACCCTGTATAGTTTAACTACGCGACTTCGTACACGTGGAATTTATTTTTGATTTGGGGGTGATTGCCAATCTTTACCCCCCCCCCCCGGCTGCTGTGACCATCATACAGCAGTCGTGAATCCAGGTCCATCCAGGGATCCAACTCGTCAGCCTCTGGCCATACAGGCCCTTGTTGGACGTATTGGATCCAATTAATTAATTAATAATTAATAATAATAATAATTAATAATTAATTAATAATAATAATAATAATGTATTTTAAAGCTTCTTGAAGTAGTATGATTGGGGACATGAACAAAGTTGTTTGCTTCACTAACAAGGAGAGAGCCACATAGAGCTGGCCGTGCGATAGTTAGGTCCACTCCCGCAACATGCAGCGTCTGGCCTTGTGCTTTGTTTATTGTCGTGGCATAACTTAAGCTCACCGGGAATTGTACACGTTTAAATCGAAATGGGTAATTGTTAGGAATAAGCGGGATTCGGGGTACAGAGGGTTGCCCCAGTTAAGCTCGGTCGAATTTGGGTGTCATTTTTTTACGATGAAAATCCTTCCTCCACCATCTATTGTACTCTATGTGATGGCTCCGGTTATAGACTATCGCCCTGCATCGCAGTTTCCATTGCAGAAGGCTACGACGCAGCACCGGACGTGGTATGTTAGTCCATACTTCCTGACACACTTTCCAAAGGCCACCTGGAAGCAAGACCTCGTTTTAAGAGACCAAAGCCGCAGAAATCCATTGGTGAGGCATCCGGCGACTTCACACGGATAGCATTAAAAGGTATGACACGTTTGGTGACTAAAATAAAATAAAATAAAATATAATATAATATAATATAATAAAAGGGGCTAAAAGGCCTTGGAGAACCTCTCCCTGATGTGCCCTTCTCTCAATGCGTGTCCTCTTGCTTTATGACGCCGTTCTAATGCTAGGTTGTTGTGGATGATGCGCCAGACGATGCCCTTGGATGTCCCTACATAGCTGGCAATGCTCCTTTGGGTGTGGAGGTTTTCTATGGTGACTTCTGCCTTGACAAGTTTTATGGTAGTTGAGGTGCGACTGATCTGCGCTCGCTTCCGGGTCAGTTTTTTTGAAGCTTGGGCTTCAGGTGGGAATCCATTTTTGTGTACTCGGATAATACGACCCACACACGATTTGCTGATGGATAGACCCCTTTCTTTTACATGCTTCCACTATCATTGATTGACTGTACTTCGCATCGGAAAGTCAAATGATGTACCCTTGTCATAAATCCCCAATTTTTGAATATATTGAGATTCTGCTTCTGTTATCGGAACACGCAGGTAAGTTTAACTGTCTTCTCACCCACAGAAATGGTAATGGTCCAAAGTCGACAGAGCTTAACTAAGGCAACCCTCCGTAAAAAAACTCGCTCGCCTGCGCCACTTCCCGTCAAAATTTTTGCTGATATGATGTTACGTTGTAGAGAAGTAACTTTAATCCTTGTACCATTACACAATTTCGTTGGGCTTAAATTTCGCAAAAGAATAATAGGGACTCTGTTTTTCAAATTAATTTTAATGTAATGGAAGGCCAGATGCATTAAGAGAGTAAAATTTCGATTGGATAATTGGTAGAGTCATCTTGCTACATAATTCTGTTAATAGAGATATACTCTACAGTTTCTACCTCAACATGAGTAAGTATGTCCGAGTTAATTCTTGCAGCCTGATCGTTTCGAGGTGCCAATATAGCTCTTTCACAAATCCAAGAGTTTTCATGAGTTGTTTTTTCATTTGATCATCATAAACGGAAGAAATGAGATCTTGAAGTCTAACTACTCTACGGCATAAATTACTAGGCAAAACGATTTGACCATGTTCTTCCTGATATGTGCCCTCGCCAATTTTAAAAATAACTCAGAAAACTTCTGTGAATATGTATTGCCTCCTATTCGCGCCGCATGTTCCGCGTGATGTGTCGCCACAGCCTTGAAGTCTTCAAGCATGCTGTTATCTCATCTATCCTTGTTCCCCGTGGTACAACTGGTAATGTCTGTCTAAGATGACCACAAAAAAGGATTGTAACACCACCCATTGTAGAGAGTTCTATCAACCTCCTTTACTGCTTTTCGATTAAGCAGCAATCGAGTAGAATCCTAGCTTTGTCACTGTTCCTGGAGATGTCACATGCTGGGTGATCACTGATATCCAAAAATATCGGGATTTCAAACATTGTATGAGCAGTATTACCACCGGGTAACAAAGTGGCTGCTATTCCCGACGAAGCCATAGCAAGAGCTATTTTGCCTTGGGATCGCAATTGTGCTAACACGATTTTAGTCACGAATGTTTTTCCTGTGCCACTAGATGCATCCAGAAATAGAATTTCTCCCATATTATTGTTGACACTCTGATACATGCGTTCGAATACTGTGCGCTGTTCTGCCGTTAGATTTTGGTTTGATGCCCCGCAAGGACCTTGAACCATGTGTTTCTCTACGATGTCAGTGTTGGATCTATGATACGGTCCGGGAATTCAGCACTTATCAGCTTATCGACATCGTTGGGACTTATTTTTTTCTTCTAGCCACAGGAGGATATGTGCGTGAGACAGGCCACGCTTTTGCTATTCAACGCAGTACATGAAGCGCAAAACTGACCTGTAAACGCTTTTTTGTGATCAGGATGTTCAGCAACTTAAATTTCAAGTGGAAAACTCTGCAAAACGTTCTTGAGTGATTTCGTTCCACCTTGGATTTGTTGTGAATGTAATCAAAAGATCACGCCTTCCGTATTTTCGGACATAACAAAAAGCGTCCTGCGTACGCTCGTGTATATAGCGTGGGCCGCCGTTAAAACTGGACGGAAAAATCACTACTCGGCCTAAGTTTTCCGTAATTTCATCCTGTTGCATAAAGTTCCGCAAGTGCACATAATTTTCAGCGCGTAACGTCTCATCACCGTATCTCAAATTACGAGGGTTGTACCAAAAGTAAGGTTCCCAATGAGCTACAGCCTTGAGGGAAGGTGCTAGGCTAAATCCGACAACAGTGCCGTGCGCAGTGGTTCCCGCACTCTCGAGCCCTACTCTCGAGCGATTCCTACGGCGCTCAGTGTTCGCTTGGCAGCCGTCAGAGATGGAAGTGCGAGGTTCGAGCAGTAATCCGGTTTCTCCACGCAAGGAAGTTATCGCCCGTGGAGATTCATCGGCAACTGACTGAGGTTTATGGTGAAAAGTGCATGTCCGTTCAGCACGTCCGAAAATGGTGCAGGGCTTTTGCTGAAGGTCGCACGGAAGTTCATGATGAAGAACGGAGTGGAAGACCGCCGGTTTCGGATTCGATTGCCCAGAAGATCAACAGTGAGCTGCTGAAAGATCGGAGGGTCACTGTCCGTTGAGCGCATTCCTGAAGCTTCCCACGGCACAATTGAAAGAACTGATTGGCGGGAGACTTCTTCGACTTAGGAATACAAAAGCTGGAGCACCGTCTTCAAAAGTGTGTCGAAAAAAATGGAGACTATGTCGAAAAATAGACAACAGTGTAAGCTTTTCAACGATGTATAAATTAATAACAATAAACAATGTTTTCTACTTGTAAAAAATATGGGAACCTTACTTTTGGTACAACCCTCGTATTTATTTTTCGACAGCTGTTTATTGCTTTATCTCAATTCGTGCTGTTTGGGCCTAGTGTGATGTTAAGACTAGTTTTAGCTTGCATTTATTAACTGGCAATTAATGTTTCTGGTTGGGGCGCGTATGTACAATAAGCGCACGATCGCGATTTTGGTGTAAATATCGACGATAAACTGGCTAAACAGTCCACGAAATCTTTCCAAATAGACAAAAAGATTTCGTCTTATTTGCAGCAGGTGAGAGTAAAATTCTTCTCATGATATTTTTTTATGTTTCGTCTTGTGATAGGATGGACTTGATACAATCCAAAATTATACCTATCTTCTCCATAGCAAAAAATTAAAGGATATTGTAGGGCGTCGTAAGACCGATGTGTCTCATAAATGCGTTGAAGGCGATCGTTTCGAGTGCGCCATTGTATATCACGTCGCTGACATTCTTGATCAACCTAAACAGCTGCAACTTCATTTGTGACAGGGACATTGTACCTGCCGCGATGTCCAGCAACGGGTCGTTTATCTGCACTTATGATCCTTATTTTGCCCTTGCGGAATAGACTATAGTGCAGCTTTAAAACTATGAATATATGGTTTCAATTGATGCAGCATGTTTTGAAGCAGAGCAATCAGATCATTATTAAGTTAAATGAGATCAGAGGTGCGCTGGGCAGATTTACTTTATTGAAAATTACTTTTGAAGTTTATTTTGTAATACAGTTGAATCTCTCTACAATGAATAATCATATAACGACTTTTTCCCCTATAACGAATTTTTAATTTGGTCCCAACCTAGATAAACATGTAAATCTATAGTATTAACCATATAAGTTAAGGTTATTTGACGTGGGTCGGAAATTTTTTTTCTGTAAAAAGGCGATCAATACAATATGAAAATATCTTTTTGGAATCCGCGTAAGAGAAATTCACAGCGAAATTGAGAAATCACTATCAGCGCTACTAGGTGGCAAAGCGAGAAGATTATTGTTTAAAATTTCTTATCATTGCAACAATAGAGCAGCGAGCTATTAGGCAGGCTTTCCTTATCTTTGTAGGATATGGCTGAGCAGACTCCTAAAACTTTAAATTTAGATATGTTTTTTTTTCGTGAGCCGAAATGAAGCCTATATGTTGCCCCATGCTACGCTCAAGTTACCTGTGAAAACCGCATGAAAATTCGTCAAGTAGTTTTGGAGATTAGCGTGTCCAAACAGATAAACAGACAGACCCTAAAAAATTTTTTAAAATGGCCTTATTGTATTCAGATTTAGGCAAATATTTTCAATGTGCAGACACGACGGTCCTACAGTTTTATTATATTTAGAGATAGAAGATTATTAAATATATCAACAAACTTCGTATATCTGGTTCTATGTTTCTTCGAAATTGACTTTTTATGTATTTTTAATTCGAAATTCAGGGCAGTAGACTTGGACAAATTCATTATCTACTTTCTCAACTGAGTGTTCATCTACAATTCAGTGACATTGAGAAGACTCACTTGAGACTAGATAATAAACTGGCCCTTAAAATCGGAAATGTTGATCTGTAAATTTGTAGGCGATAAGTTGAACGACCGAAAGAGATTAAGAAAAAGTTTTTCTCTATTACGTAATTGCACGACCATCCCATTAATGCTCTTAAGGAAACAAGCTATTTTCCGGATGTTAATAAAACAGCACCCCCTGTGGTCACATAACCTGACGATTACTTAATAAGTAATCGATATTTTCTATCCACTCCCTAGAGAGCAACGATCTCAATTATTGCAGCTTTTCACGAAAGGCTGCCTCAGATCGATAACAACAGGCTTGAGCTCTCCCGAAAGACCGTTCTTTATGATGCTTTCAAATAATTAAGTAAAAAGACAAGAATAACATAGTAAATGTTTAACATGTATTCCTCCAAATCAACACAGGGTCTTGAATTTTAATTTAATTACTCTAGTTATTCGCGTTATTTTTAAAATGTCCATAATCTAATGTTAATAATTTCAAACAGTTTTTCCAGTTTTTATCTTTCTGATCAGGTACATGAAACTAATTGTGAGGTACCTTATTTCATACTTACAGAACAGTAACCGTTTATTTCATTATTATTTGAAAAATATTCACAACGGAAGTATTTTTGTAACTAGAGATACCAGAAATACAGAGTACGATAAATAATTCCGGGTATTTCTGTGAATGGTCTGTATCAACTTTCAGGATATGTTCCAGGGAACAAAACAACCAAAAAATGTCATATGAATATAGGGTCAAAAACGCTTCTTTTTAGTGTTATAACAGTTTGACGGTGTCCTGTAGTAGTAGAAAAAGAAAATGTCGTATTCGAAACGTTCTCGGAGTACCATTGTAGACAGTTACTGGCCAGAATTGCCCAACTCTTGATAAACGTGACACACCTGTAGATCGTGTCGATATTCTTCTTCCACGGATTGTTGACGCCTCTAACATCATAAGTTCTATATCTGGCATATTTGAACTGGTGCGGGAGTCAATCCTTCGGTGATGCCAGCGTTGTGTACAAGAAAGGGGGGAATCAGTTCGAAGGACTTCTGTAATGCACACATTGAAAAGCGTCAATGTGTGTATTGTTTTTCAGTGAATGCGCAGTCATCAGTTCATTGAAGCAACCACTGGCCCTTGCATGAATGGCTGCTGCAACTGAAGCAAAGGTAGCGCCACATTGGGTTATAAAAATGTTTGTTTTAGTTCCTTCTACCTATCGTATCCTTCTGTAAGATAAGTTCTGAATCACCCTATATAAACGTGATGAAAATACGACGTATCTCCTGAAAGGAAGTTCCGTTTGGTAGTACTAAAAATAATTTCACATTCAGAAAAAAATTATTACAATTAACAAAACTCTTCATAAATTGAGTTATTTTTCTATATAGGTCCCACCATTTTGAAGACACGTATCATAGCGGGGCACGAGGCTTTGTATCCCTCTTCATAAAAAGTCGCCACCAGTAGTGACAGCTTCTTTTACCCCGTCATCGTTGTTGGACTTCCGCTCCCGGTTTTTCCTAGCGCCTTTCATCGCTTTTTGCACCTGATTTTGTACTTCTTTTTTTTGTTCTACCAAACGGATCTTACTTTCTTGACGTACCTCATAGCCCAGACTTTTCGTTTTTAAAACTGCTTTTTATAAAATGAACTTTACTGCATAGTCTGATGGTATTTCTCAGTCTCAAGAAATGGTAGTTATATAAGATTATTATTTTTAAAAGTAAAATCAAAAGTGTATTGTTTTCTGCTAAATACACTCCTCACAGATGATCATTTTTGTGCTGTGATTCTTGGAGGCTGCTTAAAAGTACCTAGTACCTTGTGAGATAGCATGTTTCTGTCTTTGATAGTTGAAATCATACGACATTACATAGTTTGTCAAAAAACGCCGTCTTTTTGGCAAGTTATCTTGTGGTCGTTAGTAGAACGAGGTTCTCAGCCAGTGCCTAAAATCTAAAAAATTCATGAACGTGGTTTTTGACCATATTACACTTTTCATTTGAGAAAGTCCAAAACAGTTTCCAAGTAAAAAAAAAGGAACCGACAAAGCTGGTTTAGTGAAGTGATTTTATAGAACTTCTTGAAATCAACAATTTCTATTGAGGAAAAGTGGTTATCTCTTATCATGTTATAATTTGTTTTCTGCAAATGTAATTACGTAAAGATTGGAAAAATGAAAGGAAAAATTCAGCGACGGTAAAAAAAAAAAAAAAAAAAAAAAAAAAGGTGAAAGTTCGATGATCCGTAGACGTTTTTTTAAAATAGCCTACATTTCAAGTTTGTCATCTACGTGTCTACGGATCATCGAACTTTCATCATAGACCTTCTTCACCCGTCACTGTGTGCCTCCCTGTGTTTCGTGTAACATTTCTCCACAAGACCTTTTCATCTGTGTTTCATCTACATAAGCTCCACAAGACCTTTGTTTCATTGTGTTTCGTCCACTTCAACCTTTGCATTTCTCCAATGGGTGACTTTTATTCATTGTTTTTATTATTATTTATTTTTATTTATATTTCTTTTAATTAAATGGAGTTTTTATTTATTTTTTAATTAATCTATTAACATTGTTAACTTTAAGAAGAGTTTTCTGCTAATTTTCGATATTGTAAATTTTTATTCATTAACGTTCTCATATACAAAGAACTTGTGGTTATCTTTGTTATGAAATATTCTTACATTACTATCTATGTAGCAAAAAAATTATTTTTTAAGTGGTCACTAACATTACTACGGGTCGGTCACTCACATTACAATCAAAAATGTACCATAATATTCCGGCAAATAATTGGAGCATTGCTTTCAAATTTCAATTTTTTCCAAGTTTTTTTTTTTTTTTAACTTCGATAATGGTATATCGTCTTCCTAGATTCTGGATTTTTTCTACTATTTTCTTAGATAATGTACCTAACTCCATCTTCTTCTTCATTCTACTTTTCACTGCTTCTTATTGATGTTTTTTGCATTCTCATACTTGCCTTCCTGCTTAAGTTTTTCCAGCGTTCTTCTCATTTTTTCGACGCTAGTGAATTTCGAAAAAATACATAAACAATTCACGGAATTATTATATAAATTTGTTCAATTACAATATTACATAGAATTCTCAATGCCACTTACTTAAAAGTGCCGGTATGTGACTGGTAACTCGCATTTCATTGTATAATATAAATGACTGGTCACTCACATTACAATCTTAAATTTTAGAAAAAAGCAATTTTTTGGCTTTTTGGTAAAATAAACTATAAAGTTAGAAAAGTTAACTATATTAATTAGAGGATATTCAAAGATTTAAAGGTAGACATAACTATGGAGTAATTAAAGAAACTTTTAACTGTTTTGCTAACTCGCATTACATGATTGATAGGTTCTAAAAGACTCAAAATTTGCTTTAAATTAGCAAGTCTTATAATATTAGATATCTTTTAACTTCCTTTATTGTAAGTTATTAATTAGAAATATGGAATTATAGAATTCGGTATGAAAAGTTTTAGAAATAATTTTAGGTTATAAAATGTTAAGTCAGCGTCAACAAGCACATTCTTAATTAACGTGACATAAATTCCGAGAATATTGCCATATGAAATAAATAATCATAGATAATAATGAACCAAATCTTTGGGCATGGAATTTTAATATTTTACTTTTTAATTAAAATTCTACATTTTCGTGGAATTACCCAGCAAAGATGAACAGTTTTAAAATAAATTACATTACTGCCACCAATTGAGAAGGAGAAACCAACTACGTCTTCAAACTTAGGGAATGTTTGAAATACAGTAAGCTGTGGGTCATATCTGACTCCATCAAGGTAGTTAAGGGTTTATAATTTTCGAACAAATTTAGTATATTCTGTAATAGAATAAAATGTCTCTCTTGTATTTCCATTTCTTATCACACTTAAGGAATCTTAAAATTTTATATCACCAATTTAGAAAGCTGATGATGAATCATTGTTTTTATGATAATATCATTTGTTAGTAACTTCTTAAATTATGCACTCGCTACTTATCCAGTTATATTTATAGAAACATTTAAGTATGATAAGACACAATTAAATATTATATTATTGAATCCTTTATTATATGATGTTAAATATAAGAGATTGATTCAAATAGTGTTACAAGTTCAGCCACAGTCTTAATGTTTTCCGCCAATTATTTGGAATGGTGGAGAGATAGTGAAAATATCTTTCTAATTGCTATATTACAACTTCGTTTAAATATATAAATCATCCCAATGTTTGCTTTTTATTGATACAAATTCATCGGGATCGAATTCCTTGAGGCACTCCGGCATAGTCCCTAAGTTACAAGTCAATGATTCGTTCAGGGGAATCATTCTTTGGGTTGGCTGACCAGTCGAGAGAAAAAAGCTATTGATTCCTTTCAGTCCTGCGTTGACGTCAGTTGCCACATCTCTGTCTTCAACACGCTGAAATTGGGCTCGCAGTAATTGCACCCAACCTTTACCTCGCAAATGTACCATCGCCGGTCCAAAAGTCGCTTCATAATTGGTAAAACCATGATAAGATTCGCAGTCCTCTATAGACGAGTACAGTTCCGCGAATATTCTTAACATATCCGTTACTTTGAAGGTGGCTAGAAACATCCATTTTTTAGTATCATTGAGATAGAAGAATGCTGAGTAAAACACTGAATTTTCGACGTTGCTTTTTTTGGCCGTTAATAGAAAGTGGTAAGTGACGTTCGTCTTCCAACGGTAGTAGTAAGTGCAACTGGCTTTGGTTTGTCCGTTGAAATATTCTACATGGCAACCATTCGTTTTTTGGACGGTTTTGACTTTGAAGCGAATTGGAATTCGATCTTCAGGCATATTCACACTGACATTTTCAATAACAAAGCAAACTTTGCCTTCTTGCAAACCCAAGTATCCCCTATAAAAACCACAAGATATGAACACTGCATCAGTACTGTGATCGCTGACATTCATTTCATTGTAAAACATGTCGATGGAGCTCTTGGAATGCCATGCTAAATAAACGTTACTAGCCATAAGAGGATACAGACTATGCCAGCTGTGATTGTTCAGGTTTTCAATAGCAGGCCCACTGAGTTCTAAGAAATATAACCGTCCGACAGCTCCTTTTCTCTCCTCTTTTGCTCTCATCCGTATTATAGAAAACCCAGTAGTTGACACAGAGAGCGAACCCATAAGTATTTTGGTACATTCTTTATAATACATGTTTGATGGGATCACCAAACGTAGAATGACGCCATTAATTTCGACTTCTATCTCTGCCATAGAGTGATTCTCTCTATTGGAAATGCCAATAGCAACACCGAATTTGCCTTGCGAGTGAAAGGTAACGTCCCACATGATGTCTTGGTCGTTGTTTCCCCAGTTTTCAATGGAATTGTGATTGACAATGACATTTTTCGGAGGTTGTATTTCAGTGGCTTTAAGGACCACAACGGACGAGACAACTTCTTTGATCTCTACCGTTCGATGCTGGGGTTTAGAAACTGTTGTGCCCATGACATTGTTGATCGAACACTGTCCTAAAAAAAAACAAACAGTTATTACAAACTTCGAATTAATGCATCAAACAAATTTAATGATATGATAATTTAATTTTATATACAACTAGAAAAGAGAGCCAAACATAATTTTTATTTGATTATTGCTAGTCTGCATTTCTTGTCAATTCGCACTTTTTTTAATATAAATTACATACTTCATAATACAAAAAAAAGTAACAATGAAATTTCACATTCCCTTCCACGTATGTTTTATAGATGCAGGATTTCAGCTAAGAATCACACGGGTAGTGCCATTTAAAATTTTGTCTATAACCCGCGCGCAATGAAGAGATATTGCGAGAGTAAGATATCCTCGCTTGATGGAGCACTTTAGAGGCAGTTTATATTTAATGAGAGGGGAAAACGTCTATTTCTTTATCTGAAAACGTCTTCTCATGTTTTGTTTATTAAAATATTCATTGTGCAACAAAAATTCGCTTCAATTGGAAAAAAGGACGTTAAATATGAGTTTGTTTGTGAATGAACACCCATTTCAATAAACGATATTTATATTGCTATGTCTTTTCTTTACTTGTGAGCAGTGCAAACTATACCAAATATAGCGAGGAAAGATATATTTTTATGCTTTGCAGGGGCTGGAACGGCTCTCTGATTTTGAATATTTGGATGTTGTAAGATTCGTAGTTCTGAGTAGTGAAGATAATAGTCTTGCTATAACTCATTCTTTCATCTTGCGTTTACGCTTGGAGCCCAGCTTTGGAACTCATGAAAATCTTTTTTTTTCTGTAGATATTATCGACATGTATATTATGTACTTTAATTATAAACTTATCATTGACCAAAATATGTTCATGAAACTAGCAAAATACACCGTCTATACAAATGTTTGCAGTGCTTTGAGTTTGTCATAATCGCAGTGGGTTCATCAGAATGGTGTCAAGAAGTCACAGTGGATATCTTTATTCTGTTGAACAATAAAGCTTGCGCTGACGATTTTTATAGCTGCGGCATGAGCCAATTTTCAAGCATGTCACAGTATCATCCGCAAAGAAAAACGAGCTATAAACTTTAATTTTTTGAAAAGGCAGGCAATGAAAATGAAACTTCAAGGTATGCTTCTGTTACTTAACCAAATTTCATTATAATAACAATAATAATAATAATAATAATAATAATAATAATAATAATAATAATGTAACAACAACAGCTGCAGTGGGGAATGAACCCACCGAGAAGCCGAAGGGTCATACCCGCGTGTTGTCCCCCAACGGGCCAAAGCCCAAAAACGGGGTTAATGAAAACTTATAAACATATAACAAAAGAACATATAAATAATAACTAAAAAAAAAATGATGATTAATTGAAAAAAAAAACTAGTAAAAAATTGATCTATGGGAATCAGTATAGATGTTAACTTTATTAGTTAAAAGAATTGACTTTAAAATTGTTAACGAATTTAAAAACAGGATCGACCTTTCTAATTTCAGTCCTCCATTTATTTTTAAGACTGAAGACATTATTTAATCTAGTATTCGTAAAGGGTCTAACATCGATCGCAGAAACAATGTCAGGTGCCCAGATATCTCCATTTAAAATATCCCTTAACAGATTAAAAAAGACGTTCCAAGCTATATTGGAAATATCAAAATATTTGGTATCGCCGGTATTACCGATTGTATTAAAAAAATTTTTAACTAAAAACTTATGAAAACTGTTTAACTTTCGTTGTAAAATATTAGTAAATTGATTCGAACCGGCGTACCAAATCCATAAAGCATAAAGAAGTTTGGGCACAACAATTGCTTTATACAGTTTAAAAAAAGTAAGTGGATTTGAAAAAAACTGAGTGAGGCGCTTTAGCATACGTATACGGCGACATACATCAATAGTCAGCTTATCAATATGGGGAGCAAAGGACATTTTGTGATGGAACCAAATAACAAGCTGTTTCCTAGTGAGCTCAAAACTGTTTAAATGATAAGAGTAAACAAAATTCGCGACTTTACGTGAGAATGTAATAAAACACAATTTCTCGTGATTCAACTGCAAGCCATTCTCGACGGCAGTTAAAGCTCGTTGAATGTTCTCGCAATCTGACCAATCTTCCACCTTGGAAAAAAGCTTAACGTCGTCCGCATAAAGTAGCATTTTGACTCTACTATCGGGAATTACTTCAACCAAATCGGCAACGAAAATATTATATAATATTGGTCCGAGTGGAGAAACCTGAGGGACTCCAGCGCCGATTGAGCCTATCCTGGATCTAATTTGGTGATTTCTTATCACAAAATGTCTATCTGTTAACAAAGAAACAAACCAGCGAAGAAAATTATCTTCAACACCATTATTTCTTAATTTTTCTATCAGGATGGCTATGTTTACACTGTCGAAGGCCTTGGAATAATCCAAGTAAATCACTTCGACTTGGGTTCTTTGATCGAGCTCCTTAGCAATAAAATGGGAAAAAACTGCTAAATTTGTCTGAGTAGATCTATGTACTCTAAACCCATGTGGTTCGATAGGAAGACGAGATTCAATAAAATTAGCCAGCGCTTTAGCAACAATGGTCTCCAGAAGTTTTGCTGGAAACGATACTATCGAGATCGGACGTTAGTCGCTAACTTTCGACGGACGAGATGTTTTTGGGATAGGCTGAAACCGCATCAACTTCCATTTGGTGGATAATGACCTGTAGCAATAGAAAGATTGTAGAGAGCGCAAAGAGGTTATTTAAGTGCTGCAGTGCATCCCTTATAAATGTAATCGGGGATGTCATTCTCGTCGCATGCTTTCGAAGCATTCAACGTATATTGGAAATTCACGAAATCGCCGCAAATTATCTGTAAACGTAAAATCAAAGTTGATGCAATTTTTCATCATTTTATCTTTCTTTGGAAGACCATAAATATTTATCTCAATAATTTCTAAAAACTTAAATATTTTAAACAAATTTTGTTGATTCAGGTTTTATCAATCATCTTTCAGCATTTTTCATTCCTCTGCAGACAATTCCACAATATATTTCCTTCTTAGGATTTCATTTCAGTATTTTAATAATAGCGATGTTTATACGAGGGGTGTCCGGAAAATAAGTTCCGTTTATTTTTAAAAAATCGAGTGTTTATTGAAAAAAAATGAAATTTACAAGAATTGTACTTCAATATATACAGGGTGTTTTTGAATTGAGTACAGATTTTTTGGGAGATGATAGAAGAGGTCCTTAGAAGTATTTTTTGTCATATGAACATGGGGGTCCCCGCAGCTCCGTTTACTTACAATACTGCATTGAACAATCAAATGACACCGGGACGCAATGTGTGTTGGTAGGCCTAGATTATTTTATTTTTAACAATTAACACAAGCAATCTACTGTAATAACTTTTAAAGTAATGTCCTGGTTGAGCCATATCTCTTACCATGCCGTCTTAACAGGCAAACATACCTTAGTTTCCTGAAGGAGGAGCTCCCTGGTCTTCTTGAAGATGTTTCACTAATGACCAGACATTTGATGTGGTTTCAACAGGACGGCGCACCTTCGCATTACACAAGAGCAGTTAGAGATTGCCTAAATGAGACATATTTTGGTTGTTGGATTGGTCGTGGCGGACCAGTTGCTGGGCCACCGAGATCGCCAGATCTCACACCGATGGATTTTTTTTATGGGGAAACATAAAATCAATGGTGTACTCCGAACCCGTAGATACCGAAGAAGAATTGGCGGCTCGTGTTGTCGCGGCAGCAGATGACATCAGCGACCGTGCAAATTAACTGTTTCCACGCGTACATCAATCCATCATAAGGCGTTGCGAATTGTGCTATAAAGCAAATGGCGGTCATTTCGAACAATTACTGTAAAAGTCATACAGTAGATTGCTTGTGTTAATTGTTAAAAATAAAATAATCTAGGCCTACCAACGCACACTGCGTCCCGGTGTCATTTGATTGTTCAATGCAGTATTGTAAGTAAACGGAGCTGCGGGGACCCCATGTTCATATGACAAAAAATACTTCTAAGCACCTTTTCTATCATCTCCCAAAAAATCTGTACACAATTCAAAAATACCCTGTATATTATTTTTCTATGTAGTCCCCACTGATCTCAATACATTTTGTATACCTGGAAACGAGCTTTGAAATCCCTTCCTTGTAAAAGCCCCGTCATCTCTTTTGTCCAATTGTTGATTGCTTCCTTGACCTCCTCGTCAGAGCTGAAGCGTTCTCCAGCTAATTTGGTCTTCGCGGATCAAATTTTCAATTTTTGCATCATTTCATCCGTGACGAGTGAACATCGACTTCTTCCTTTTTCGTCCTCAAGATCGTGACTTCCGGCTTTAAACTCGAGAACCCATCTTCTCACCATTGACTCAGACGTCACATCCTCTCCATACACAGAAACAAGCTGTTGGTGAATGTCCATTGACTTGAAACCGCGATCATGGAGAAACTGAGTGACACCGCACACAACGATCCGAGGCGGCTTGGGAACGATGGTGGCGGGAACAGAACTAGAGGACGCCATTTGCATTACCTCTCCTGACCGCATTAGTCGAGCGACTGAGCTAACTCATCCCGCATTCGTTCACAAGACCGTTCTATTTCACGCAACGTTGCCGGATTTCGCATTACTCAACTTTTTAAGTCTACATTACAAAACGGAACTTATTTTCTGGACACCCCTCGTAGAATAGGCTTTCAAAAGTTCAAACAAATTTACTTCATGAAAAGTGGCCTATAATTATTAATAATGCAGTTTATTGTGAGAAATATTATTTGAATATGCGGAAGACAGCGTAAGCCACGCAGAGTTTACCCATGCATAACATTACCGATGTAGAGATAGCTTCCTCCCCTCACGCAAATCTCAGGCCAGACAGAAACCTTTTACGTGTATATGTTTTTTTAATTATAGTTCTAAATATCCTGTTCTTTGAAATAGATTACGATCATACCAATCTAAAGTGATATGCTATCATGCGTCATTTATCATTTTGAAGGAAATTTTTTAATATCTTTCTCCGTTGTTGAGATATATGGTGGTATCACGACTTCAGAACATTGAGTGAGAAACAACGACTGAAGATATTTACGAGCATGACATCTCGTCAAGAAAATCACGTTCTTATCATCAGGACGTTTTCTATTCTTCCAATTTTCTCAGCAATGATAGTCTAAACATGGTGTCAGAGTCTATGTGAATCTGGTTATCTCAACGGGATTACTTGGCCTGCAACGTCATTGCCAGGGAGGCATTACTAAAAGCACATTTTCTTCTCAACGGCACTCACTTCAGCTTGAAAATTTCTCGGTTTAGTCAGTTCACTCCGAAAACCGTGCTAACGCGCCGATTACATGGTTTATAATTTTTTGAATGAGTAGCTGACCGTTTCATTCTCAGACGAAAAGCAATTTTCAGAGCCATGTGTGTTTTTTTTCTACCATTTTTGGCTATTCGCCTGAGCTTGGAAGAGTCAGCCATTCATTCATGGAATCATGGCGCTGGCAAGGTTTTTAAAAAATGCCGCCACCAACATCAACAAATTAATAACTCAGGTTCTGTAAAGCCTAGGGTAATGAAATTTGGGGGAATAATAGGGTACATAGGACTGTATATACCGTTAAAATTTTATCGAATTCCAACGAGTAGTTTCCGAGTTACGCACTCAATATCGTAACACGTGCTTGTTAGTACTCGCATGTGAGCACTGTTACGATATTGAATGCGTAACTCGGAAACTACTTGTTGGAATACGGTCAAATTTTAACGGTATACACAGTTTTATGTACCCTGTTATTCCTCCAAATTTCATTACCCTAGGCTTTACAGAACCTGAGTTATTAATTTGTTGATCTTGGTGGCGGCATTTTTATTTCTGTTCATATCTCAGTTATCGTTCAAAATTGGACCCATGTTCATAGAACGTTTTGTGTTTATCTTAACCTCTATAATACCCCCTTTAAGTATTTTACATTCGATGTAAATCACCCTGTATAACGGGTTAACGTAGTTGAAGTTTGGTTACAGAGGGAAAGAGTATAATGTCTATCTTTCAAAAAGCTGGAAATTCATTGAAGAGAGGGGCTTCGAATATTATAGAAATTGGTTAGTTTAAATAATAAAAGGTCATGAGGAATCGAATCAAATGCCTTAGATTAATCATTAAAAATTGCTGCAGTGATTTTGCCCTTGGTAATGTTAGAAATAATATGTTCGATTAAATCAAAGCAAGCCGTGGTGGTGTTACGTTTAAATGAAAACCCGTGTTGAATCGGGGAAAGATAATCGTTACTAAATATATATGAGGAAAGCCGAGAATTAAAAGGTTTTTCAAAAATATTTTGCGAAAAGTGGTAGAGAGGAAATGGCGCGATAGTTAGAAAATTCCGTGCGATTACCATTCTTAAAAATGGGGATTACTTTAGCGGATCGGAGGCGTTCTGGATATAAGCCTTGTGAAATAGAAACATTGAATAGAATGGTGAGCGGAATAGAGAACCCAGAACAGGCACCGATCAGAATGACTGGGTAGATACCAAGAATATCTGGGAAGAAGGAAGACTTAAAACTGAGGATAATGTTGGAAAGCTCCTCTTCGTCAATGGGCTTAATATACAGACCACTGGGTTTTGGTTGAATGTAGGCTGGATACGCAATTAGAGAGAGAGAGATAGCAGGGGTTGAGGCAGAAGAACGTTTAGAAAAAAAGCTAAGTAGGCTGAGTTGATAATAGAAGGGTCTGAACACGGCGTAATAGGAGGAGACTGGCCATGAAGTAATTTATTAATAGATCTCCATTTCTCTTTATTATTAGTTACCCTATTGAAAAAGTTGGCAAAGTAGGACGGTTTCGCCTCACTCGTTAATTTGCGCACGTAATTAGAAAAGGAGCGAAAAGAACGCTTAGTATGATTGTTAGGCGTGCGTCTACATTTTTTGTAGAGCAAATTTTTGTGCTTAATCGTGATAGAATGGTCGGAGTGACCCAAGGTTTCGTGGACTGGGTTTTAAGAGTGTCCATGGAGGCCGGCTTGGGCGGAAAATAACAATCCATGCCCAACTGAAAACTCGCGAGAAAGACATCGAATAAGGTATCGATATTGGTCTCGGGATTAAGTATGTTATGCCAATCAGTTAATACAAAAAGTGAGTTAAAAATATGAATTCGTTTAAAATATATCGTAATTAATGGAGGGAGAGGAAAAACGGAAAAAGTAGTTGAAGTAGAAAATTGAAAAGTGAAAATAGGAAAATGTTCGGAAATATTCCAGTCAATTGAGCCACTATTTATATTATAGCGGGAAAAAGAAAATCCGGAAATAACTATTGTGAAAATTGGACAAATTTATGGGAGAAATAATTAATGGCGATATCCCTAGTCTAGAAGAAAGGTCAAGAAAAGATGTAACATTCGAAGAGGGATTTAAGAAATCTGTATTGAAATCTCCAGAGATAATTTTTTTGTTGGAGTGGCTTAGTTCAATAAGCAAGGCAGAAAAAAATTAAAAAAGATGGTACATATGCCTGAGGGGGGGACGATAAATAGATGTGAAGTAAAATTTTGCATTAATTAAAATGGTAATAATTTCAAAGTCAGGAGTGCAGGTGAAATAAGAAATGATGGTAAATAATTAAGTTTGGCATCAATAACTTCTCCGAGGTGTTTGTAATTTCTCACCCATTCGTGCTCTTTACCAGAAAGGAAGAGAGGACTCGGGGTTTTTTCGAAGTTTCTTCGTTATGAACATTCCCCTTGCATTTGTCAACGTTATTATTGAGTCTGCAAATAACAAATGTCTCCTCGAAAAAAGCAAAAAAAACATTTTTTTTAATTTTAGAGAGGTGACATCGTCGAGAAGAGAAAGATTGAAAAAAGAGCGAGCGCGTTCCCACTCCCCAGAGAGAGATAGTCGGACGCGCCGTGATATGCAAGACGGCGGGCGTAGGCGATTGGTGAAAAAAGGAGGGAGAAAGGCGAGCAGCGAAAATAGAGGGGTAGGAGGGGTAAGAGCATTATATTTTTAAGTAATAAGAAAATAAAAAAAAAACCTCTAAAAATGTTCATTAAAAAAAACCTTTCAATTTACAGAAAATGGATACCTAACTCGTGCATCTTCTGCAATATATGAATGGTTGCAAAACATTGATGAGCATGTAAAAAAAAATGCAAATCTGAACATCTAACAACAGATTTCTTCCTCAAGTTCCCAGAGATCGTGCATCCAATAATTAGCTGGACATCGTTATTTTGCAGCCAGGAGCACGCAGAAATGTTTTTTCCAAAAATTGTTATTTATTTTATCAAAATGAGGCTCTGCCATTATTGAAACTTGTTTCGAAAGAAAGATCTAATAACAAGAAGCTAAAATATGCTAAACGCTTGAATAAAATAAAAAAAGTAGACTTTGAAACAAAATTGATTCTCTTTATTCTATTATTTTAATGTCAATTTTTAAACATGTTTCTTAAATCAGAAAATATTAATTTATTAAACTGATATTAATTGAAATAAAAAAAAAAAAGTTAAATTTCTGTTTAAAACTATACACAACTGCAAAAACACTATTTAGTTTAATCATTATACAAGATTTAAGTCATCCTACGTTTTATTACTTACTGCAATAATTAAGTAGTACTTCTTAAATCAAAAGTGTTGTTGGAATCCTTACATTTTCTATAGTATAACTATCGTGTCGTGTGCTATTCAGGACTAGTCGAACCCGTAGCGCCCTCGCTGGCGCAAAGATTCCAGGATACGCTTTCATGAATAGAGATTCTCCTCTGGTATAATGATCTATCTCTATGGGTAGGAGCTTCGACGGCAGATATTCGAAGGCGAATTATAGTGGCTAAAATGAATAGTGTCGCAATCGCGTAACAGTCCCAATGCTAGCAGCTGTCCTCCTCTCGGATGACGGAAGTAGATGGCATTAGTAGGCCTTGTTAGGGTACTGAGCTCTATTTACAACATTGAAGTCAATGGCGAATCTCGAGCAATCGAAAGTTTATTTGCATTTATCTGTAATTAATCTTTCAATATTTTAAGATTGATAATATTTACATATTTTATAGGAAACTTAATTTAAAAAATGAACAGAATTTCTTCCGATTCTCTTAATAAAATTTAATAACATGCGTTTTTTTTCTCTTGTGCCTTTCGATCTTAAAACAAATTGCCTAAAAAAGCACATCGAGCATACATAATAAATTTTTACAGCTTTTTGCAATGCTAAAATGCATTTTAAAAAATATAAAATGCAGGTAACAGAATCAGAGATGCGTTTTGCAAGAAAAAAAAAGTGTTTTGGAAAAATATAAATATATTTTGCGAAACAAATGTGTAGTTTGGAAATAAAAAGCTTATTTTGCGGAATGAAAAATGCACTTTGGAAAAAAAAATTTAAAAAAATGCTGTTTGTGGAATTTTGAAATCCGCTTGGGCTGCTAAAATTGTTAAAATAAGAGATTAAGAAATTAAAATTCGATAAAGTGAATAAAAATTGGGGGGGGGGGGGATAGTCTTAACACATTAAGAGTGTAATTTTGAAAATATTAAGGAGTACTATTCTATTATCCTAATGGAATGAAACCACAAACTTCCTTACATATTTAACAATATTTTTATTTTTTTAATGCCATTTCCTACGGAATATATTAGTCGAGTCTTTTTGAAAAATGTAAAATATCTTGTTCAAACTATTTCAACTTCTTTGAGTGAAATTCAGAATATTTTAGATGATGTAGAGAATTATAATTTATGTACAGGAATGGGACCATTCGATAATTTTCAACACAAAGAAATATATTTATCAAAAACACTGTGTTCTAATAGTATATTATTTTAGTAAAGAATATATGCAGAAAGTAGACAGTGATACAATTTGTCTTAAATGTAAATATTTAAAAAAATTGCTCTTAAGTAATCAATCAAGGAAAAATAACAAATCACTAGCCCTCATCAATGAGTTTCGCTCAAGAGTAAAAAAAAATGCAGAACCAAAATGCTAAGATTGCTCAAACACTGAAAATTAAAATTTAAAAATGTAATATAGAAATAGATCAATTAAAGAAAAAAAATTCAAATTGAACAATCAGTGTTACAAAAAAGAATAAAATCATTGCCAGAAAAGCAAGAACTTTCTGTGATGCATATTGTTTAAGAGCAATTCGAAGACGATCAACAAATGGTATGCTTTTTGATAAGAAGTTGATTCTTTAATGCCTTCTTATGAAAATGAAAAGCCCAAGATTATATGAACATCTTCGAATAAATAACATACTTGTTCTGCCAAGTAAAAGAATTTTATCTAATTATTAAGAGATCATGGTGCTTATTTTCACAAAAACAGTGATGATAGATTGATTGACTATATTAGTGGATATGTGGCAAGAAAAACTTTAAAAATTCTGAACTGCGAAATTTTTAAAACGGAAATGTTAAGCACAAGAGAGATAATGACCGATGAAACTGTTTGATAAAGGTGGTTTACTTTATCCCTCATTAAAACTGTTTAATTTTATTAAAAACTTAGAAGATAATATTACACTGAATTTTAGTTTCAATGAAATTCATCGGGATATGTACTGTGACATATTTAAATTGTTATTGATCGGCCTCGGTGGCTCAGCAGGTTGCGTGATCGCCTCTGATGCCCGAGTACGCGGGTTCGATCCCGGCCGAGGACGACGAGGATTTTTCAGGGGTAAATCCTGAGATCACGCACTTCCTTCGGAAGGGAAGTAAAGCCGTTGGTCCCGTGTAGTCGTTTGCCGGCTGCACGTTAAAGAACCCTTGCGAGGCAAAATTTGCGGCCCCTATAACGCCGTCCTGAAATGACCATAGCAGTTGAAAAGGACGTTAATACCAAACAAACCAAACCAAATTGTTATTGGTTGATATTGGTTGACAAAATCTTCAAAAGATAATAACTTTTAAAATTTTTAAATTTTATGTTTTGACAAGGCTACATTTTTTATACAAGATATTAACAAGTCAAAAATTAATAAGAACAAAATGAAATTTTTAAAATTGCATAGAAGCTAACAGCTTAAAAATTAATGAGTTTTTTTTGTTTTTGGTTTTTTTAACCTAATGCATGTATTTCAATTTGTAAATAAATATTGAAAATAATTTTGGCTCAAATTATTTCAAGCAAAACAATTTTAATATCTTTTATTCATTTAATTATTTATTGAAGATTGTGTTTAATGAAATAAAATATTATTTCTATTGAAATTTAATCGAATTAAAAACAAAATTTCGTTGGAAAAACATGTTTAAATATGATATATCTATGAACAACTTACACTGTGATACCCTAACAGGGAACAGTAACGCCATCTGGCCGTGTCATCCGTCAGTGAGACACGAGAACTACGCCGATTGCGACACTATTCATTTTAGCCACTATAGGCGAATTGCCTTCGTTCCTGAATCAGAGAAAGGAACTGATAGACGACAATGGAACGAATGCAATGAGGAAAAGTGCGAAGGCGGTGACAGTAGCTGGACATTTGATTCTTGGCGTGCGAAAGAGGATAAATGGATTAGCGCGAAGAAGCAAGAATTAAAGCAGTCGAATGTGCAACGCAGTTTTCCCTCGAGAGTGGTCACAGGCTTTAGATATGTGTCGACTAAATAGAATTCAGGCCGAGCAAATGCTCACAAATTAAGAAAATTTCAGCCTCTTATTTTCAGAAGTGCCACGTCTCAAGAAGGGTCAACGGCCTTGAGTTCGGAAGAGTTTCCGACGGAGCGACCGCTACTTGAAAAACAAGTAAGCCAAAATAAGCTTAGCAATAGCGAACTATTGACTCTTACGAACAGTAATAGCAACAGCAGCTTAAAGCTGGATTCTCCTATACGTGTTAACGGATACGTTAAAAACTCTCATGAACTGAATACTTTATCTGATAATAATTTAAATAGTGGATCGAACTTTAACGTTAACGAAAGTGTAATAGACTATAAATTCACTGCTCCGGTCGAAGAGGAGCAACTATCAAGCGACGACCCCGTCTACTTATGAAGCTACAGTTTCAATAATTTCCCGGCTGGATTCCAGGAGCGGCATCGTGAATCCCAAATCAATTTCATTGCCGGTAACGTTGGCTGGGCCCAGTTCGGCTTACCGCGCATGGTGAGCGGCTTTGCGGTGTGCGGTATCCATCTCTTTCCTAGTCAAAATTTATATTTGTTATGCTATATATAGCTGTGGTGAATGGTAAATTAATAGTCCTAATATTTGTGTTGTTACAATTTTTTTTAGTTGCCTGCAGTCGGTCGACTTACCTTTCGAGGTGGCCGTTTTCGTATGTCAAGGGAGATTCCTAGACGCCCACATTCTAAAACAAGAACGTAGCCACGTTAAGGCAGTTAGCAGCTAAGCAGCGGAATACGGACACCAGGACTCTAGAAGGAAACCATTTCCACGCTTCCACGAATCATACATACCCACTAATTAAGAGATTGGGTCAAGCAATTGATGTAATTTCATGCTAGTCAGAGTTTGTAATTTCTTAAAAATAATTCTTTCTTTATTGGCTTACAAAGTATGTATAAAAAGAAAAAAGAATAGTTCTGTTATTTCCCACTTGGGAATTTATTTTCATTGTTATGCAATCATTTTCATACCGTTTCAAATGACTTGTGACAATCTTATCGTTTAATGTCATTAAATTGAATATTCTATTTATTACCGTCTCCCGTCCCATCTCTGTAACATATTTTAGCGCTCTCTGCTAATTAATTAATTAAAATATGTGACGGCAAACCATTTCTCGCACTATTGTAAGGCTTTTTGTAACCGAAATATGACGTGAGCGGGATTACGATCTGTAGTCATGATGGACGCGTCGTCAGCGAACAGATATAGCTTGCTATTAGTAAAAGTCGGAAAGTCATGGATGAAAAAGTTGAACAATGCAGGGCCCAGGACAGAACCTTGGGGAACAGCATTGACATCAAAGGGTCGGAATGTAGCAGCCAAACTTGACACGAAATATCCTGTTCGACAGAAAGGAATTAATCAAAGCAATCAGATCGTCCGGAAAACCACAAGTAAACATTTTATATATGAGGCCTTTGAGCCAAACCTGATCGAAAGCTTTCCAAACATCCAAGAAGAACAGACCACCAATTTTAGCACTGTTTAGAGGAGTGTTTAGAAGCCTCCAGATCTGAAATTGGCAGGAGTGACCTGGGCGAAAGCCGAATAGCTCCTCCCGAACAAGATTGCTGGTCACACAGATGTCATTAATCCTCTTCAGAATCACGCGTTCAAAGACTTTTGAAAACATAGATAGTAAGCTTATGGGCATGGTGCTGACAGCGAGATCAGGGTTTAGACCATGCTTGGGTATGGCAACGATGACGGACTCCTTCCACTTATCGGGAAAGTAACCAAGTTTCCAACATTAGGATAAAAAGTTTTGAGAGATTATTGGTGATGGAGTCAATACCAGTTGATTTATTGGTCTTAAGTCCGTTTGATGACTTCGGAGATTTCTTGAGTACTAATGACTTCCCCAGGGGTGGGAACATGATGACTGCGCCCGTAGGTGATGTAGCCATTATTAACTAGCTCAGTGTTTGAGAGACTGTCCAGGATGATCTCGCTTGTTGTGGTAAATTGACTTTTCAGTGAATCAGCGATCAATTGAGCCTTATCCCCGATAGTGGTAACAACGTTGCCATTGCCTGCAAGCAGTGGTGGCAATTGGATTGGTCTGTTACCCTTTAACGTCCTCACAATTCCCCAGAGCGAGTTGTCCTGGACAGACAAGGACTTCAGTTTTTCGCTCCACCTTTAATTTCGTAGAGCTTTTATCTCCTCCTGAACCTTCCGAGAAAGCCGGTTGTACTTGGTCTTGAAGATGGGAAGTCGCTTACCCTGCCATAATCTTCTGTAAGAATTCCTTTCGAGAATAAGATGCCTTATATAAGGAGGGAGGTCGAGATGTTCAGGACGCTTACGCTTACGATCGACAGTAGAGGTATTGGAAGTAGTGTCATCGTTAACAACACGAGTGAGGAATCAATATCCTCCTTATCAATAACCTCCTTGTAAGGAATGCTATTTTCTCTAAGAATATCCCTAAAGAGCTTCCAGCCCTGTTTAGAGCGGAGCACAATCTTCATATCGATGTTTAAGCCCTCAAATATAATCATCACTGGACGGTGGTCAGAAGATAAGTCGTAGACTATGAATAAATTATCGGGCTTGAGGAAACCTTTAAGTACTGCAATATCCAGCACGTCACTAACAGGAGAGTGGTCGCAGTAGTAAGCGTCATCAAGGGGACCAGCAACGAAGGTGTCAATCCCGCTCAGTGTAAATCCATATAAGATATTGCCGTTTTGATTGGGGCATTTGGAGTTCCACGCATGGTGTTTGGCATTCAAGTCGGCCGCAATAGCAACTGGAATGGGCCCAGACAGCAGCTCGTTAAGCTCGCACGGATCAAGCTGTGCTTTGGTGAGTTATATATAGAGATGAATTTGATTTCACCTGCGTCCCCATCGTTTATAATCACGGAGGCTGCTTCCATTCCCACAAAGTCTGGAGTAATGGACTCACGATGATCAATGCCGTCCTTAACAATGATCGCTGCTCCACTAAAAGCATTATTATCCAGTGGCGATCCTTGCGATAAACACGATATCCAGCAATGACTGATGTATGAGACGATCCTGACGACACCGACGTGCTCTTCCTCATAGGGACTCTGGTGTACCATGAGCTACTCCGTACTTCAAGTCAGGTTTGCGAGAAATTTAATTCTACGCCAAGGGCCCACTTGTGGATGATTAGGATTGTAATAGATGATATGAGAAACGTCCTTAAGTTTGCGAGAAAATTAATCCCAACGCCAGGTACCAGCACATAAGACATAACGGAAGGTGAATATCGCCCTGAAAAGGGCGCACCGTGAAATGAGAGCAATAAGATGATACCTGAAATGGGAGTAGAGGTGATACCTTGAAGAGCTAGTCCTTCCTGATCCTCAGTCCGTCGAAACGAAACGACAATCGACAATCGAACAGTGCAGGGAAAACGAAACGAGCGGTCCGAAAGAAACGCTTTCACTGCCATACTCGTCCAGAAAATAACCAGGGGAAGTACACTGAACTAGGCAAGAAGCCAGATGAAACCTAGTTAAGTCATCCAGAGGATAAGATGGAGTCTTTTCCTATCAGGACGATAGAGTTGATTGATGATTGATGAGGAACAAGGGACACGAGGAGCTAGGAGATCCAGTAATCGGGAAACATGGCCGTTTGGATGTCGTCGGAATTGACGTCCAGGATGTGACGAGGCCTGTTATGCCTGAGGGTACTTTTAAAGGTGACCGGATACTCAAGAATACCTTCAACCAGAGGGTTGGGATGGTCCTTCATCCTTGAAATCGCCGCAATAGAAGTATTTGTTGCAACTCTCCTGTCAAGTTGGTCAATGGTCCAGTTTGGAGGTCCTTCCATCTGGACTTGCCTACTGTTGCCCAGGCAGGAATACCATAAAGCAAGATGGTTCGGATTACCGTCCTCTATAGCAATAGTTTACAGTTCAATCCACGCGCGCTGGTCGCCCCAATTTAGCTTGGCATCTATTACCACTCCGAGGTACAGTCGTCAAAGGGAAATAATCCACACTTGAATTTTACTCTAAGTTTTACCGTTTCAATATTAATTTATTTTTAATAATTTAATATTACATTTAGAGTCAACTTTATTAAGATTATTAAATTTCAATAATTATAATTAAAAAAGCTATTAAAACAAAACATTAGCTTGAAATGTAATATTATGTATTAAACTCGTGTGGATTATTTCCTTTGGTTGACTGTATTTGTAATGTTTTATCCATTCGAGCTCATTACCAGAAAGGAAGAGAGGACTCGGGGGTTTTCGAAGTTTCTTCGTAATGAACACCGCTTGCATTTGTCAACATTTACATTGAGTCTCCACTTAGCAAACCATTTCTCGCACAGATGTAAAGCATTTTGCAAACGAGATATGACGTGAACGGCATTGCGGTCAGTAGTCATGATGGACGTGTCTTCAGCGAACAGATATAGCTTGCACTTTGTAATGGTTGGGAATTCATAGATGAACAGTGCAGGGCCCAGGACAAGCCCTGGGGAACACGAGCATTGACCTCACAAGGGTTAGACATGGAACGGCCAACATTGACACGAAATATCCTGCTCAACAGAAAGGATATAATTAAGGCAATAAGATCGTCCGGAAATCCACAAGTAATCATTTTGTATATCAGGCCTTTGTGCCAAACCTGATCAAATGCGTTTCGGACATCCAAAAACACAGTTGAGAGGAATGTTTAGATCTGGAACAAGCCTCCAGATCTGGAGTTGGCAGGAGTGACTTGGGCGAAATTCGAATTGCTCTTCACAAACAAGATTTTTAGTCACACAGAAGTCGAAAAACCTCTTAAGAATGACGCGTTCAAAGACTTTTGATACCACAGGTAACAAGCTTATGGGCCTATAGCTGACAGGAAGAGCAGAGTTTCGGTATTGTACGATAACATACTCTTTCCACTTGACAGGAAAGTAACCATGTTTCCAGCAGTCATTCATGGCCCTGGTAATAGTCGAGACAACATTAGGAGGTAAATTCTTGAGAGTTATTTGTGATGGAATCAATAACTGCTGCTTTCCTGGTTTTAAGATGATTGATGACATCGGAGATTTCGTGAACACCAATAATGTCCTCACAGGTAGGAAGACGATGAGTGAGCTCATAAGCAATATACCCATCGTTGACAAGACGACTATTCGAAAAATTATCCGGGTTGTCCTCACTAGGAGTGGTAAGTTATTTTTCCAGGGAGTCGGCAATCAGTTGTCCTTATCTTGATCACTGGTGACAGCATTGCCATATGTGGTAAACAGCGGCGGCAAGTTGATGGGTCTGTTTCCTTTTAAAGCCCTTAGAGTACCCCAGATTGAGTTGTCCTGGACTGACAGGGATTTTAGGTTTTCGCTTCATCTTTGATTACACAAAGCTTTAACCTCTTCCTGGATATACTGTTGTATTTCATCTTGAAGCCTGTTGTACTTCATCTTGAAGAAGGGAAGTCGTTTACGCTGATATAACCTTCTATAGGAATTCCTTTCTAGAATGAGACATCTGATGTAAGGAGGGAGATCGAGATGTTCAGGACGCTTTCGTTCAGCAGAAGATATAGCATCATTAACACGAGTAACAGAACTAATATTTTTATTGACGTCCTCGTTGTCGATAACCTCCTTATATGGAACTCTATTTTTTGTAAGGATATCCCTAAAAAATTTCCAGTCTTGCTTGGAGCGAAGCCCAATCTTCACATCGTTGTTTAAACCGTCAAAGATAAGCATCACTGGACGGTGGTCAGAGGATAAGTCGTCGACTGTGAATATACTATAGGGCCTGAAGAATCCTTTAAGAAATGCGATATCCAGGACGTTGCTGACAGGAGAGTGCTCGCAGTAGTACGTGTCATCAAGGGGTCCAGCAACGAGTGTGTCAATCTCGTTTAGAGTATATCCGTAGAGGATATTGCAATTTTGGTTGGAGCATTTGGAATTCCACGCAGGGTGCATAGCATTAAAGTCTCCCACCATACCACTGGAACGGGTCCAGGCAGCAGCTGATCAAGCTCGCATGGTCCAAGCTTGTGCCTAGGTGAATTATACAGGCAGGTGAATTTAAATTCGCCTGCATCGGCTCATTTATCATCACGGAAACAGTTTCCATTCCTACATAATTCGGAGTGAAAGTCTCACGATGATCAATGCTATCCTTGACAATGATAGCTGCTCCACCAAATGCTTGACTAGCGTTGTTACCCAGAGATCGATCATTTCGATAAACATGATAACCAGGCAAGTTGAAAGCTCGAGTTGATTTCACGTGCGTCTCACACAAGAAAGCGATATCGATATTCTAATTTATGAGGTAATTGTAATATTCGATGCGCTTCCGACAGATTCCCTGGCATTGCACATATTACAACGAAGTTTTCCGTGGGTAATTGTTCTGTAGCGGTGTATGTTCATGGTCAGTTTTTGATTTCGTGGGACGCAACCTATGGCACTATTTTGCCACTCTCCTGGAAAGTTACCCAAGCATCTTAAATGCTGCGCAATTGGATCGACCGCATCTGAATGAGAAGAGCTGGGTGCGACCGAAGTATAAGTTCTACCATCAACGACTTTGGTGCTTTTGGTCCTGTTTACTTGGGGATATTTCGAAAACTAAACGAGTTGATAACAGACAATTTATAAGAAACTGTCCCTTTTAGACAACCAATCAGCAACAGAAAGCCAAAGCCAATCTGTATCTTAGAGTGAACACGTTTGCAAAATAATTTAATTGACAGGCTGAATGATCAAAGCCGTTCCCCTTAGATAACCAATCAGTTAGTAAGAAAACCAGCGAGTCAGAAAACTTAAGGAGAACGGATTTACAAAGCAAAAAATTTACACATTTACATGGACAATCTATACTTATGAAACTCTTTTCTTTTGAGTTTGGTTGATTCTTTCACCACTTTTACGAAATCTTTGTGGACAAGAGGTTTGTGTCTTCATTATGTTACTATCGACAGTGAACTCGCTTTTCCCATTTCTCTCACGGTTTAGACAGCATATTCTATTTCCAAATAACACGCGCAGAAGTAACGAAAGACGCATGTTCAACTAAGCTGGTCCTCGGAATGTCTTTTGGAGCTTCCCCCATCTCTTTATAGCCCGAATTTTTGGCCTCGGTTGTCATCAACGTAGTCAATAATTTACATTATGTTTTTTTTTACCTGCGTGTTATGCAAATTGTCAGCTACGTAAACTACGACAGCGCCATCTTTTCCCCTATCAGTGACTTTTTGGCAAAATCCTTCTTCCCAAGTCGTCATTAGTTTTCCTACAAAATGTAGTGCAATTCAGGTGGTGTAATCGAGTCACAGATGACTCCGACTACTGGCAGTTTAACTTAAAACGCTCTGGATTTATATCTAACTAATTTAGATATGAAATTTTTATCATCTAAAACTGCATTTTATATTGTATTCTCACCCATTACATATTACCACTCAATCCCTGTCCTCCATTACCAATTACTTCTTCGTTTACAAATTCTAGTATTTACCGTCTGACCTGTACTTAATGTGAAATATTTTACATTGGCCCTTCATCTCAAAATTCCATGACACATTATATTGCATCTTTTAATAAAAAGGATAAAAAAATCCATCCACGGAGAACATTTATTGGATTTAGAAAACCTGTATCTAATATACAAGACACCAAGACCGTTCTCCGTATTACCATGGAAGCATCAAAATATTCAATGCTATTTCATTAACCCCAAAAAGCTGTTAAATATACAGATAAGTTTTATATATTATAAATTAATTTTCTATCGGTTTTGATATAATTCTGTACTTGATTTATACAAAATATTTATAATATTTTATATAGTACTTTAAATTTATTTCACAATCTTATAAACCAAATTTTATATATCAAAATTTCTAAATTTTATTTAAAAATTTATGTTTGTATTTATGATTATTTATTACTAACTGTATCACGCCATAAAATATAATTTAATTTCAAATATAACTTGCAGCCATCCTTTTTTCAGCACCTTGAAGCGAATCTACTTGTAAACACCAGAATATGTAGTTATTCCTACAGAATTTGTTACCCTCTAGTTTTCTGCCTAGAGCGTGTTATCTAGGGAAAGTTTAATTACAACCACCCTGTTTTTTAATTTATTTTTCCTCACTTTCAATTTTGATTTATATCTCCCCCCCCCCCCCCGCCCACACTAATTCGTTTTCTTTGTAAGAAATTAATGACGAAAGACCAGATTTTCACTTATTTTGGAAGTGAATCTTCTATTTAATTCAACAATAGAAAATTGTTTTCATTATACAAATTTTACTGAAACAATTTTTAATTATTAGAGATTGTTCAACAGTTTCAGTCAGGATAATATTCTCCACTCAATGCTGGAGAGATTCAAATTAAAAGTTTAAAATAAGCCGAGGATGAGATTCGTAAACCTAGTAATCCTTTAACTAGAATAAACACAACGTTCACGTGTAAATGATTATGTACTCACTATTTTAAATGAAGTATTTGATTGCAAAATATATCTAGAAATATTAGACAGTAGACATTCTCCTGCTGGATTTTGGGGTTTCTGACAGAGCTGGCCTATATGAAAAAGCTTGCACGTAAGAATTACAAGTCCTTGGGCAGCAAAGTCGATGACAATGAGCTTAAGCGTTGCGTTCCTTCTGTAAGAAGATGACCTCGCAATATTTTTTTTTCTTACATCGCTCATAATAATTCCATAATCTCTCCGAATTCTGGAACTTTGTGAAGGAAATGAATTTGTGACTCTTAATAGTTTTTCATTTAATGGTCGTTCTAAGATATCTCCACAGGCGTTTGTGATCAATTTGCCGAGTTTTTCTCTCCAGTCTACCAAATTGCTATGCTTGAAATGCCTGTATATTTTTTTATAAATAATCACAGAACCATCTTGTTTTGTAACCGTGAAGGAGCGTGTGAAGCAACTTCGTCACGATGTAATTTATTTTTCTACTAGTTTTTTTTCCTTTGATGTTCAGATAATTTCCGTTTTTCCTTTGCTTTTTGACTTTTCATTATTGCATTATTTGACCAACTATTGAAATACATTATATGAAACATTATAAAGCAACTTCTGTTGAAACATTTTTTCCAAGAATTTTATAATTGCCCTTTTGGAAAAGAAAATAAATTGTGGAATTTTAAGGCAGTAGGGGTCATTCTTTTTATTAGACCCAGTTGTCATCATGGGTGAACAATCAAGGCTAGAGTTGCGACCATCTCCTTGGACCAGGTTAAAAGGATTTTAGATTGATTTCAAAGAGGACCCGTTCGATGGTACGCTCCCTTACAGGAGTTACTAGACTGGCTACATCAAATGATCGAATTTTTGCCCCTTTTACATGAGATCACATCTTGCGCCGAGGCCAGGATCCGGTAATCCGGTAATATCTGTAATCCGGAAAATGTATAACCTGTAGCAAACTAGGATAAATAGCTTAATGTACAAAGAGAGCTAATAACAGTATAAGGTTTCATGGTTTTCATTGTAGTTGCCGCTATCTTGTATGTTAATAAGACATAATGCGTAAAACGCATTGTAAATTGTTAGAAACACCGCAGCCACAAATTACGGACCTGAAATGGTCTATTGGGGAAATGGAGAGCATGGTCTCCTTAAATCAGTCAACTCAATAAGGCGTAGACGTAGAAAGGGTAATCGAAATAGGCACCTGACATAAAAAGGTATCAGAAATCAATACTTGAGCAGTAGAGTGTGGCTTCCCCGGATCAAGTAAAGTTAGTCCCAAAAATGTCCTGTATATTGGACAAGGTTGATCTTGTAGCAGTTAAGGAAAATGTGCATCAGAACCGGCATACCACTAGAATCTAAGAATATAAATTGATTAAAAAAAGGCAAAACTTATTGGGCCAGGTAAAGGGTGGACCTCATAAAAGGTATTTTGGGCCTTTCAAGTAATGGATAAGTTCACTGAGACTTGCGTAAAAGTACAAGGTGTCAAATGGAGAGACACCCAGTTGATGCACATAGATAGGATCAAGGGTAATGGTAAAGATTACCTATCAATCATAAAGGTAATAGGAGCCAACAAATTGGCGACATGTATGATGCAACCCTAAAGGTATTACCAATGATGATATTGATATTAAACAAATTGAGGAGGCCATAATGGCTGTCTTTGTTGGAACGACAGAACAGATAGATGCCAGTTGTGGCCTAGAGACCTGGTACACTGTAGATTACCTAGCTTTACTTAAAAAGGTTGTTTGCTCTGACAGCTCATCAAGTTGTGTTAACTTTATGACAACCTTTAATTACATAGTTTATTATTTTATTGTATACTTTTGTAATTATTGTATTGTGAATGTGAAATTGTTGTTATAATTTAATGGCTTGCATTGTTAAGGCTGATGGATAGTTTTGGGAAACTTTTCTGAGAAAATGCGCTAGAGATGAGGGGATTGTTGCAGAGTCAGCAATAAAAGTGTGAAAATGTTGATATTATACTTTATTCGAGGACGACTGGGAGCCCTGGTAATTGAGAGGATGGAACCTAAAATAAGTGAGGCATGAATCTGACTGTTTTAATTGATGTGTACCGTTAATGGAGCTATGCCCTTTTAAGCTCTGGTAATACCTGGAAGATATTCCCTTAGGAAATGGAAAAGAAAACAAGCTGCTGCGTGTTTGCGGAGTCTGAATTTGGAACGTCGTCCATGCTTTGTTGCAAGCTGAAGAACTCGACTGACAAGGAACACAAGCCTCTGAGGGTAAATTATGCACAATTGCTTCTTGTGTATTATGGAATTAAATTAATGTGAATCGAATAATTAGTTGCCTATTGATTTTGTGTGATTATTAATTGCATGATTGTATTGATTTCAGCTTTCAAGAACCTATCCTGAAAAAATGCTTCGTCTATTTGAACATGGACTTATATTTCATGAAGGATATATACGTCATGCAGCGAATCCGTAATCTACATTCTTCAAACATAATCGCCTTAAGATTTCTCATTGGAATTGGTAAACACATTCTGAGTATAGGTAACTCTCTTAATGGGTCAAGGAAATAGAGGATTTAAGATTAGCAGAAGTAGTAGTTCAGAGAGCGAGTCCCAGTTCTAAAATCAGCTACGTGTTGATGTACCCTTCCCATAATTTGGGTAATTCCTCGTTATTTAATAAATAACCTCACATACTGTTCTTCCGGGTTTAATGTGGAATCCAGGATCTACATTATTCCTGGTTGTTCCCAGCTGTGGCTTAGACATATGGTCCACTGTAGATTACCTAGCTTTGTCAATAGGCTGTGTGTAAATAATGGTTGCAGTGAAATTGTCCTAGTTATGTTTCAATCCTGAATTTGTAATTATGTTGTGATTTTGCATTCATGTTGGGATCCCTCAGTTATAATTATAATTTGTTGTTATGATTTGTTATACATTTTTGTATTCAATTGACTGATAACTCCTTTTGGATTGAATTATACAGAGAGAATGATATAAACTTGGGCGTAATGTTAAAATTCAATGTAAAGGATTTTATTTTGGCAGGATGAAATATTCTTTTATCTCGATTAGTTTGTAACCTTAAGAATTTTCTCATTTTTTAATTTGACAATTGATTAATCTGGAAACATAGTCACGAAGTTATTAATTTATTTTTCTACTGGTTTTTTTTTGATGTTGAGTTAATTTCTTTTTTTTCCTTTGCTTTTTTGACTTTTCATTGTTGCATTATTTTACCAACTGTTTGAAATGGTTATATTTAAATACTTATCTGTATTGAAGCACATTTCCAAGGTTTTCTTTAAATATTCTCTTGGAAAAAATATAAATTCCGGAATTTTAAGGCAGCAGAGGTTATTCCTATTATTGTTGGACAACCAAGGCTAGAGATGCGACCATCTCCAAGAACCATGAAAAAACGATTTCAAACTAACTTCAAAGAAGACCCATCCCATTACAGGAATTACTAAACGGACTACATCAATTAGTCGACTTCGAACCCAAGCTACACAAGGGTAGATTTGATTCTGACAGTTCATAACTGCGCAAGGATGTGGAGCAGACATTCTTCATAGGACTCCACGTTGTGCGTTTAATCCATAAGGATCATGGTGAGTGAATAAACACTTTCAATTTTTAATGACCCACAAATGGGTAATATGGGTGAGTATGGTGGGACCCACAAATGGGTAATATTAATGGACAACAGTTTTCTGATTATTCAGAGTCAAAAATAAAGAGTAGCATAAACTAGCCAGAATTGTAGTTAACAATTTATTTTAATTTTAAGAATTGTAAGTGCAAGCACAACGCAGTATATACTCAACGCCTCCTAGAAAGAAAGCCTAACAACTGAAACGTCATACATTGTTACATCATATTTCGACCATTGGTTATCATATTTCTACCAATAATAAGTCTTAAATTTGGTCGAAATATGATGATGTAACAATGTATGACCGTTCAGTTGTGAGGCTTTCTTTCTAGGAAGTGTTGATATACTTAACCATAACTTTACTTAATGGGAAATATCCTGTAGAATAATCCTATAAGCTATGACATTATTGTTAATAATTTCTTTGAATTATTTATTGTATTCCAGTGTTTTTGTGTCTCGTCCGTTTCTCATATAAATATCCGTTCATTAATAATTTCTTTGATTATTCTTATGACCAAGCATTAATGATCATTGCAAAAATGCAGGTTATCTCGAGTTGGAACGTTTTTGGAAGTCTCCATTATCGGTTTTTAAGATACCTAGTTGTAATACACAACATGACCTATCCGCATCTGACAGTGGTATGCCTTAGTTTTTTCAAAAATTCTAATAAAATAAAAAAATAATTTATAGTTTGTAAAGTATAATAACTAAAACTTTTATTACTTTCTAAAGATAAAAGCAACTCTGTTAATGACAGTGATCGTGATTACTGGACTGACACTGCAGAAGACCCAGTAAATATTCCATTTGTTGAAATACCAGGGGTGAAAATTGCAATTCTATCTGATAGATGTTTTCTTGAAGTTATTTGATGACAGTATTATTACCATGCTTGTAACCGAAACAAACTCACGAGGCGCAGATTTTTTGGCAATCGTCGAGTACAAAGAAATACTTGTGTCAAGGCCTGGAAATCTGTCACCAATGAAGAAATGAAAATTTTCCTGGGTGTTTGCTTATTGATGGGAAATATTCAGTTTCCACAGATGCCCGATTATTGGACCAAAGACCCATTTATTTCCATCCAGTTTTTGGAAAAAGTATGTCACGCAATAGATTAAGGAATGATTTTATTGCGTTGATGATTAAGATTTCGGCAATATATACAGGGAAAGAGGCATACATATGGTATCAAATTGTTCCTGCTTACTAATCCAGATGGGTATATCTTGAATACTATTGTGTATACAGGAAGAAACCCAGAGAAAAAGTTTACTATCAATAGTTTAGTCGAAGAGTTGATGCAACCATATCTTGACGAGGGTCATACTGTGTACATGGATAATTATTACAATACTGTTTCACTAACATAAATATTGTTGAAACGAAAAACAACTGTGTGTGGGACTCTTAGGGCTAACCGAAAAAGAAACCCCAAGGAAGTCATACAGAAAAAGTTGGAAAAAGGAGAAAGCACACATAAGAAGATGAGGTCGATCACAGTCACTAAATGGAGAGATAAGAGACGTTTTGACAATCAGCAGCGCTCACAAAGGTGGAAAAACAAATGTCACTAACACCAACAGGCGAGACCAAGACAAGATGAAGCCAATTGCAGTAGCAGAGTATAATAAATATACGAGTGGAATTGAAAGGAGTGACCGGATGATGTCATATTACTCATGTCCTCACATGTCCGTGAGATGGTATAGGAATTATCATGTAGCTGTGTGGAATTCGTATTATCTTTACGCGAAGAGATAGGAAAAAAAATGAATCTTCATCAATTCCGAAAGAGTATAATAAAGGACATGTTAGGAAATCCTGAGATAAGAAATGTACCCATGCCTACGAGCAATGACTTACACTATCTAGAGCTTGTATCACCGACTCCAAAAATATCAGTAGCAATGAAGCGTTGTATTGTTTATCATGCAAAAGGTGTGTGCGAAAGAGATCACGATATCAGTGTGCAACATGTGAAAAAACCCAGCGATGTACATTTTTCCATGCTTCAAGGAAAAACATTCCTAAACCACAACTATTCAGTGTAATAATTTTCATTCCCTGCATTGTTTTATGCTAAACTAGCAGAGTTACCCGGTGTTGCACGGGATAATTACACATGTAGATAAAGAGAACAATCTCAAAAAATTAAATTATAACTCATAATTGGTTAAATGTCACGTGGGTGTAAGCAGAGTTAATTATAAATAATAGCGAGAACGTATAAATGAAAATAAAGATTATTGTTATTCGAATCTCCAAATAAAAACTGTAAATAATTATTCAAATATAAATACTCGAGCTGAAGTATTATTATACAGTCAGTGACAAAAAATTAGCACCACCATCATTTTCACTGAAAATCTTTTAATGAAACAAAATTCCAAATGCTCTTTTGGAATACAGACACTTAATATCTTCAGAAACAATCTAACTTCATAAAAATAAATTGAATGTCCACTTATAATTTTTAAAAAAAAATTGTTTTACTCAGGTGATATTTCTGAGTGACAAAAAATTAGCATCAGCTACAAAAAATCCTCTGAATGGTCTTAATATGTGGTGGATTTGCCTTTTTGTGAAATCACCTCAAAGATACGATTAGGCATCTTAGTAATTAATCCTTTAATCAATGAATGATCTAAATTTTCCCAAGCATCAATGATGGCACATCTCAAGTCTGAAGCATTTTTGTACTGACGATTGTTTTCATACACTTTTCATGATAGCAGCCCCCAAACATTCTCAATGGGATTCAAATCAGGTGACATAGCTGGCCATTGCAGAACAGCGATGTTTTTTTCCTCAAACCACTGTGTTACAACATGTGCTTTGTGGATGGGAGCATTATCTTGCTGAAATACCCAATCATTTCCAGCCATAATTGGTCCAAAATCAGGGAAAATGTCTTTCAGCATTGACAAATACCCTTGTGCATTGATTCGTCCACTGAGAAACTCCAAGTCACAATTCTTCTGGAAACCAATTGCTCCCCAGATCATTACAGATACACCGCCAAGCTGTCTTCGTGAAAGAACTTGTTTTTCTGTTTGCAAATCGTGAAAATAGTATGAGAATCCATCTGGTCCGTCAAGGTTGAACTTCGTTTCATCTGTGAATATGACATTTTGCCATTCTGAAGTCCAACCTATGTATTTTCTGGCAAACTGAAGTCTGTTTTCTTGATGACGGTTAGTGAGTGGCGGCTTCCTCTTGATGTGCTGTCGCAGAAGATGCGAGCAGTCATGGACTACACGCTGAAAGTTTCGCAGATTTGTGTCGAGCTGCAGTTCATCACGAATTTGTTTTACTGTTTGACTTGAGTTGGATGCAGCTCTGACAACCTGACGAACTGACCTTCCATTGAGGGCACGAGGTCTTTCAGAACCCTTGTAAACTGCATATTCCTGAGGATTTCTCAAATAGTTAGAAATAGCCTTTGGGCTTCTCTTCAAACGACGCCCAATTTCACGAATAGAGATGTTTTCTTGTTTGAAGGCATCAATTTGACCTCTTTCATACTCTGACAGCACTGAACCACGTCCCATCTTGTTGTATGTTTATTAATTAAGTTTTTCAATTGTAGTAATTGCTCTTACTATATGATAAAGTAAATATATCACCCCTACTTGAGTTAAATGAGCCTAGCTTTAGGGAGAAACCATTTTTTGTAGCTGATGCTAATTTTTTGTCACTCAGAAATATCACCTGAGTAAAACAATTTTTTTTTAAAAATTATAAGTGGACATTCAATTTATTTTTATGAAGCTAGATTGTTTCTGAAGATATTAAGTGTCTGTATTCCAAAAGAGCATTTGGAATTTTGTTTCATTAAAAGAATTTCAGTGAAAATGATGGTGGTGCTAATTTTTTGTCACTGGCTGTATTGGAATATATAGTAGAATAAGTTCAGATTCAGATAGCAGTTGATGATGGCGCTCTGACTCGAGAATTCATCAACTCTGATAATTAACACTAAATTAATACAGTTAGTGGAGGACAGTAGCGTAAGCACCGAGGCAAGGTTACTCGGCGGCGTAGCTACTGTAAAATAACTATTGCGGTAAAAGTACTTTAACTTTCCAAGAAAAACAGTGAAAGTCCAGTTTAGGTAAGTAAGCATAGAATAGGATGGAAAGTCGGCTATCAGAACAGGTAAGTAGCAGCAAGCACTTGAAGACCAATTACGTCTATTCACCAAGGCACTTGAAGACAGATTTACGTCTATAACTCAATGAATAGAGGGCGCAACGTACATTTGACGAAACTAGTCGCTAAGCTTGAAGCCAAAAAGAAGAAAACTCGGCGCATGAACGACGAAGTTTCGAAGCCAACAAATCCATACATACATGCAGCACTGACTTAAATGCTACGGGACACTCGCCGTGATTTACAAGCACTAAGTAAGGCACCCCTTAAATACCTCTTCTTAACTCCTGGTCGCACTTGGGGCACCACAACAAAGAGATCACCTCTCCTAACACGCCATACACATGCACTAAAGCTAATATTTATTTTTATAAATTTGCATTAGGAAGTGTTGACACAAAAAAACAACGACTGGGCGTGACACACACACACACACACACACACACACACTCTCTCTCTTAACGGTATGCTTATAATCAGAAGCACTTGACACACAAATAGCTACCTTATGGCCAGCTCGGTTATTAGCGCCAATGAACATCATTAATACACTAAATAACACACTTATGGCGCCCAACAGATGCACACCTACGACGAAACAGATTCTTCCTGTTGAATACTCTGCGTTAATTTCCGTAGTACCTCTCGTCGATTCTTCTCGGGCTCGATGCACATTCTTGTTGCACACTGCCAGCTGCGGCACTACTGGAACCCAAATAACAATTTATCAAAGATAGGAGACGCTTCCATGAATTCAATATTCCTGTTGACACCCATAGACACAAAGCCAGTCTCGTCCGCCAAAAAGAACCAAAGCCCTCTGCGGCGTGAGCAAAAAAAAAAAATATATCCAGTTCCACGCTAAATAAAGCAAACTATGAGCCCATTCATTATCAGATCACATGATCGGGAACTTGCTGTCCCGAAAATACTCCGCCAATACCATCTGTCATATAAGAGTTCAGAGTCCACGGGAACACACCAAATATAGTATTATTCTCGTCCCCCTCAATCGCATCGTACGGAAATGCGGCTCGGCATAACCTCCTTTGAGACGAACGAGTCGCTATCTCAGTTACAGTAACGTTAGTGACGGCGTCGCTGACAACTGAAATACGACTATATAAAATGTCTAATGTCCTACCGTAAACAATCGGAATGCTGGCACCTTGAAGAGATCCTCTTGCTGGCGACGGGCCTTCTGCGTCCTCGTCTCTGTTAGGAAGAAGAGCAGTCGTGGCGTTGACGTACTCCGCTTCCGTTTCACCGTCTGCGGCTTCGCTGAACGAATCTTTAACGAGCTCCTCCAATATTCGAGCTAATACGCTCACCCAGTCCTCGTCCAAATACGTTTGCGCTGAAACCTGGCGTTTTGAGCAGTCGTCTTGCTGTCGACATGCGGCGGCCGGCTCGCTGGCGACGAACGACGTTTCCTCCGGAACTCTCCAACATGGCGGGCTCTCCTGCTCGGCGAATTCTCCTCTCTCTCGTCCGCACGTAAATATTCCGTTCCTCTCCAGGAGTTTTCCGTCAGATTCTTTTCCATAAATCTATCAGGAGCACTCCGACACGAACGCTCTTGGTGCCGCCATGATGCCTTTTTCCTCTCCTGGCTTCCTCCTTCCCGTCGTGCTTTTGGAGTGGCTCTTGTCGACTTCCTTTCTCCACGCGCGTCATCGTGTCCTCTCGGTTTCGGAAGTTCGTTACTCCGCTGAAAACCACGTGACATTAATTAATCTCAATATAGGGCTAAGGTCAAAAACTCTCACCAGTGAGAAGAGTTAGCGCTTGGTCGGTCAGAAATCCCGGTGAGAAAACTGACGTCATTTTAACGCGGTCAAAAACGCCAGTTAGCGCTGTTATGCCTAACCGGTTAGTCTAACCGTCCTCACCGAGAAAAAGACGGTTAGCCCAGTGAGAAATTAAGTCATCATTCTCTCACCGGTGAGGGTTTTTGACTACAGCCTAGAATATAGTCAAAATGTATTTTTAGGAAATATTTGGATTTGATGTGCTACCAAATAAGCTAGGTGATAATCACGGCGTGGTTCGGACTTTTTATTTGGATTAAATTTTGCAATATCTTAAAAATAAACACATGAAAACGCTTACAATTATACAATTATTACAGTAAAAATTCTTAATGAAAATTCGTAAAAAAAAATTTTTAAGACTCACAATGGATGGACCGCGCCAAGGTTGCCACTGCTATTCTAAAAATTTTTTTACTCACGTAATCTTACTTTAGATGTACACTTGATGTTGTTGCAATTTCCACTCTTCTCTCATGTCTTGAAGCAAAACTTGGTCATTTATCTCTGTGTATTCTAGCGGTCGCCGATTCTTCTACTAACATGCTTACCATTTGCTCAATACAGCACGGACCTAAAAGAGTGCTTCTTCTGTCATCTTTGCACTCTTTCTCAATAGTCTGCTAACTCTCTATTATCTCCAGTTACTGATTATTTTTAAAGATTTTCAAGAAATTGTTAAGTACTAAGAACTCTCTTTTCTAAGAAAAGCCTGAATAACAGGAATTTATGCATTGTTACAAATTGAAACTTATCCATATTGCATCATCATTTTATGTTGATTGTTATAATTCTTGGAAAGATTGCTTTAACATTGCATCATCATTGTGTGCTCATTGTTATTGGTGAATTGCGCGTTGATACCATTGTTGATGCGAACACGATGGGCCTATTGTTGCACAAACATTTCCTAGCATTGTTGGTCATGAGACATATATTGTTGGTCCATGCAGTGTGTTTGTAAATTGCGTGCTGATACCATTGTTGATACCTATTGTTGTACCAACTTTGCCTTGCATTGTTGAGGACCCGGCATTGCCCCCGGGATAATTACACAGTAGGTAAACAGAACAATCTCAAGAAGTTACACTGATGTATTTTTTGGAAATAAACTGTAATAGGTTATGCACTGCTAAAATGTGCCAAACACACAAACACACACACACACACATACACACACACACACACACACACACACACACACAGAAAATGAAACATATACGCACTTTTCCCAATCGTCTGAACGCTTGTTAGGTAGCTGAAAGGAAGACACGTATATCTCCTTTGCCTCATCGAGAGAGGCTGCCCTATCTATATCGTCTATTATATCCATTTCCTGTTCATTGTAATTAATTCTTGGAAACGAATGTTCTATCATTGCATCATCATTTTATATTCATTGTTATAATTCTTTGAAAAGAACTTTCTATCACTGCATCATCATTTTGTGCTTATTGTTATTGGTGAATTGCGTGTTGATACCATTGTTGATACCTATTATTGCACAAACTTTGCCTTGCATTGTTGGTCATGAGATATTTCTCATTAATATGTCCTGCCATAACCATGAATATCGATTTTTTTTTATCAATAATTGTTATTTTTCCGAAATCTGAGGTAGACAGTGACCTTTCTCATGCTTTGATGGTCAAGTATGCAAAATTTCATCAAGATCGGAATAAAACTGTAGATTTGCATAAGAAACAAACAAACCCACAAACAAACCCACAAACAAACAAACAAACAGACCCACAAACATCCTTCTTTATATAGATAGAAGAAGATAGACTAGCAGAGGTACCCGGCGTTGCCCGGGTTAATTACACTTGTAGATAAAGAGACAGATCTCAAAAAAATAAATTATAACTCCCAATTGGTTAAATAATAACTCAATCGATACAACACAGAGCAAAGGGACTACCCATTCTACGAAAAATACGAAAAACAGGTAGTCCAGGTGATATACCGGAGCATCTAATCTCTTGACTTGCCTTACCACTGCAGAGCATCACCAGATAATTTAGACTCAAGTTTTCTTGCCCTTGACGTAGAAGCTCTTATACCCTGTTGCTCTAATCGAAACTGCCGTTATTCAGATGTTTCAAACGCTCCTATAGCATTGTCTATTTTAGTTGCAGAGTTTCCCTGACCAATACTCGTTCTTTCTCTTTCCTTTCCAGACACATCAATTTTTGCCAGTCGTCTGGACGTTTGATAGGGAGCTCAAGGGAGACACGCGTGACTCCTATGCCTAATCAATAGACGCTGCCTTATTAATGTTCTGTCACTGCATCTTCACTTTATGCTCATTATCAAAAATTCTTGGAAACGAACGTTCAGTCAACGCATTGTCAGTATTTCAGTTTCCAAAATATACACTTTCCCACAGAATATAGTCAAAATATATTTTTAGGAAATGTTTGGACCTGGTATGCTACCAAATAAGCTAGGTGGTGGCTCGGACTTTTTTTTGGAATAAATTTTGAAATTTCTTAAAAAATCACACATGAAAACGCTTAGAATTAATACAGTAAAAATTCTTAATAAAAATTTGAAAAATTTTTTTTAAAGGCTAACAATGGCTGGACCTCTCCAAGGATGCCACTGCTAGTCTAAATAATTTTTTACTCGCGTAATCTTACTTTAGATGTACACTTGATGTTGTTGCAATTAAAGTGTCTTCTTTTCTTCTCTCGATGTCTTGAATCAAAACTTGGCCATTCATCTCATTTTGTAGTCTAGCGATCACCGATTCTTCTATTGATCTGCTTACCATTTGCTCAATACCGCACGGAGCTAAAGGAGTGCTTCCTCTGTCGTCTTTCCACTCTTTCTCAATAGTCCGCTAACTTTCCATTATCTCCAGTTACTAATCATTTTTAAAGATTTTCAAAAAATTGGTAAGTACTGAGAACTCTCTTTTCTAAGAAAAGCCTGAATAACAGGAATTCTATGCATTGTTACAAATTATTACATATTGTTGATTCCTGTCTAGTGTTTGTGAATTGCGTGTTGATACCATTGTTGATACCTATTGTTGCACAAACTTTATCTTGCATTGTTGGTCATGAGATATTTCTCATTAATATGCCCTGCCATAACCATGAATATCGATTTTTCATCGATAATAATTATTTTTCTGAAATCTGAGGTAGACCGTGACCTTCCTCATAGAAGGTCAAGTAAGCAAAATTTCATCAAGAACGGAATATAACTGTAGATTTGTATTCAATACCCACAAACAAACATCCTTCTTTATATAGATAGATAGATAGATAGATAGATAGATAGATAGATAGATAGAAGATAACGCCAAGAGGATAGCTTTTCACATATATATAAACTTACATAAAGCATTATCTTATAAAAAAATGTTTAAACTACGTGGTCTGGCTGATGCCCCAACGGCATTTCCGTTGGCAGTGAACGTGTTAAAGCAAATGGGGCCTTTCTAAGAACTTTGTGGATTTTGTGGGGGAATTTTTATGATGTGTCTAACAGCAACATGACAAACAGGATCCTTTGCACTAAGTGCACAGTATGCTTCTACGAATACTGCGTTGTATCCAGTGGAAAATGTACTTTTACATGTGGAAAATGTAAATTAATGAAATAAAAGACTTTGGTATTTTCTTTATATTTTATTTGGTTAATTTTTTATTTACGTCGTCGAGAGTATAACACTAAGAAAGAAAACCCGCTCTTTGTCACGTGGGTGAAGCAGAGTATATGAGACAAAGAAGCGAGAACGATACTAACAAAAAAACACTTTATTCTGTATGAAAAAACAATAAAATTAAAACATCGATACGCAAAACTGCAGTATATCTGTAAAGCTTATCAAATGCGAGTTCTATAGTTTCTACGGCAGTGGAAGTTCTTTAATAACCCGTCATAAGCGTGGGTTAATTTAGATTTCGTCGAAATCGGTCATCGCCCCGATTCGGAAGCTGTAGGCAGATCACTTTGATATTGTAACAGTTTAAAGTCTAATGAGAGATGCTGTTAAGATAGGCATTGGACATCGGTAAGAAGGAAAGATAAGTGTTCATCTCCTACATTTGCTGCATGGAAGAAGATGTGTTCCGGATGCTGAACACTGATGAGGATGGGGAGCCGCACGCACCGAAGCGAGCTTAACTCGGTGGTAATGCGTACTCCGAAGAACTATTGCAGAATCCATACAGTGTAGAAGATAAACAGGAAAATTATGAACAGTCCAGATCCGGTAAGTGACGAGGGTTAGATAGAGCCCAGGTAAGTTGAAAGCAGGTAAGTCGTTTAATTCAAAGTTCTGGCATTCATCTGACGTCGATATCGGCGACTTCGATGTGGGGTGATGACGTCGACGCACGATGAACTCGTTGGTCGAACTAGAAGAATAATACAACCTCTGACAATTAAGTTCGGTGAATGACGTCACACCCTAATCTGTGCGAGCTTTACGCGAGTAACAATGCATGTGAATACAAGCCCAGTCATTGTTTAAGCAAGTTCAGACAGGTCACGTTTGTGCGTGCAATGGTTTAGCTCGTTTCTTCAGTTGAATGTGTAGCCTGCGCACGTAACTGTGGATAATGGATCAAAGAGGAACACTGCCGTAATCGTGCAACAGTTTCTGGCCAACAAAGGGGTCATATCCATAGCTCATCCGCCGTATTTACCAGACTTCGCACCGGCAGACTGTTTCTTGTTCCCACGCCTGAAACGGGCCTTAAAAGGACACAGATTTGCGAACATTCCAGACATTCAAACAAATGTGACACGTGAACTTAAAGCCATCCCTAAGGAGCTTCCAGGACTTATGAACCCGATCCCAAAAATGTACTGCCTTCCAGGGTGATTATTTCGAAGGACAATAAAGTAAATGTGGCTCTATCTGTTTTGCATTTTGTTGTGTGAACTCATTCACCGAACTTAATTGTCAGAGGTTGTACTAAGGCAGTCCCTCTGACGAGTGGTGTCGATCTGTAGCACACGTCGATCCGGACGATGCAGATCGTCACGAAGATAGCAAAGCGTGACGTTAAAAAGCGACGTCTCTCTCTCCAGGGAGAGACGATAAGGCCGTCGACTACTTCACTACTTCGTTGTACAAAAATATTTGAAGAGGCAGTATGCCCCTCTTTATGGGATGTCACGTGACTCTGACGAAAATTAGCTTTTCGGATAGCACACCATTCACAAAGCGCACAATTTTTATTTACCCCTTGTTGTACACCTCAATACTAACACCAATGGGGTAGGTAATTCACTTTAGCAATATAGGCACCAAGAAATTCCGATGAACACTACACCAATAGACATCAACACTTGTAAGAATTGTAAGGGATGCCACTCCTTCACAAAACACATTCTCGACGCATTACACTCACTGCTCGGAGGTAAGAGCGAAGGATGACGCTGCTTTCCGACGCTTTCCAAATATCGTAGCACCTCTGAAGAAATAAAACACATCTGGTGAGTGATAAGCACAAATTTATAGATACTCCATTTCTTAGCATAGGATGGGCATCGGCACGTTACTCCTTCAAGATTAAGATATGGCTCCCCTGCACTTAACCACACTGCACATTATTGCAAACTCTTATTGCACACTAAGCGCCAATTACAGCAAAGGAGAGGACAGTAGACTTCGAGGAAATATTCCTCCCAGACCACTGACCATGTAATTCCCAAGCGACCCCGGATATACGCCTACTATGGCGAGACTTCGTATCAATGCAATGGCGTCATGCCAGAATGCGGTTTGAAACAGTCTCTCTGGTACACGTTGAACAGTTATTTCCATAACGGTAATGTTAGGCAAAATATTACCGCTTAGGGTCGTGAAAATTTGTATGAAACCAGCATTTTAAAGTCTAATTATATACAGGGTGTCAAAAAGTCTGATAACATGGCAGATATCTCAAAGCTGCCAGGTAGGCGAGATCTGATGAGTGTGGTTTATAGGTAATAGGGGTGGGGAATTCATTGCGCCACTCAAATTTAACTTTGACCCCCAAATCAGTGAAAGCAAAATGGCGGACCATCAAGAAACACAAATCATGAAGAGACATGCAGTAATCGTGGCAATAAAGGCAGAGCGCAGCGATTTAGAGATTTCTAAAGGTCGCAAGATCATTCGTCCACAATAAGCGGAAGGAGTTGGAGACCGAAGATGGCAATGTTGCACCAGTAGCAAAGCGTAAAAAGCATGCCTCACGCTCTGACATCATCAGAACACCTGAATTTATTCAGCAAGTGCAGCAGGCCATCCATGACTATCCCAGAACATCCATGAAGTCACTTGCCAAAGATCTCCATGTGTCGAAAGAAACAATCAGAAATGTGTCCATGAAAACATCAGATATCACTCTATGTTATGCGAAGAGGTCAGTTTATGTCAGACAAAACACGGGAAAACCGCTTACTCAGATCGAAAAGGCTCTTAAACAAGCTGAAAAATCCATGTGAAGCTGATTTGCTGTGGATTTTATCCGATGAAAAAAACTTTGACCAGGATTAGAAGGTGAACAGAAGAAATGACAGATGGTTATGTGCAGACCCTTCGGAAGTGCCACGAGTCATGCACACGAAATATCCTGCAACTGTCATGGTTTTAGGGGTTTTCAGCAGTGAAGGATATGTGATGCCTCAACACTTCTTTCCCCATGGCCTTAAAGTTAACTCTGCGGTCTAGGTTGAGACTCTTGAAACAACTGTTAACCCTTGGAGAGACACCATACGCAACGGAAGGCCTTGTGTTTAAGCAAGACTCTGCCCCAGCACACAAGTCTCGCATAACAAAGGAATGGATGGCCGACAACTCCATGATCACGTAACCCCTAACATTTGGCCTCCTAACTCCCCTGACCGGAATCAGTTGGACTATCACGTATGGGGCATTGTGGAGAGAGAGGTCAATGAACACCCTCATAACACCAGAGATAAATTGAAAGCTGCCTATTGTTCGAGTAATGACCAATATGAACCATGACCATTTGATTCGCGCATGTCGACAGTTTCGATCTCGCATTGAAGCATTTATATAAGCTGAAAGCGGACTCATTCTATAGCCATATAACAAGAAGTTGTCTTGTGTATGGTCGTGATATGTTTCGATAATAAAGTTATTATCTCGACTTATATTTGTTTTCTTTCTTGATGTGAATCTGTCCTCAAATTCCTTACGCACCCTGTAGTTTGAGCAAAAATCCAACTTTCATCGTCTCCATCTTGGCGTGGTGTATAAGTTGCATTAAGACATTTTATTTTCCACCATATGTTTGGTTTTTTATTGCTCAAATAGTTAATTTTACATTTTTTGTCAAGCATTGTTGTAAGAGATCTAATATATTTTGTAAGAATTCTTTTTCCTAACCTTTAAATTTCACGCTAGTCGCAGTGCTTTGTTGTATACGCCGGCATCGCAACTTGGCATTGTTGCAGAATGGAAATAAATGCTAGGTCACCACTTATGAAAATAACTACACAACCAGATTTCATATAAGCGGCTAGCGACACGGTGGAACATGACTTCATGGCAAATTCCTGTAACCGGCCGAGGGGAAACCAACTGCCCCGTGTAACCAAATAGGTTGGGGTATATATCAATTATTTACCCCCGGAGGGGGACGTCGTAGACAGAACACCGAAGGCGTACGAGTAACGGAAAACAGTGACCAATGAGCCTCATTGAATGAGGCCCGCAGGGTGGTAAAAGTTTGTTAAATTTAAACACGGCCTGCCAGATAGTAAAAGGCCTGTGCGAAAGTCTTTTCTGCAGAAAAACTTCTGAAAAACTTCTGAAAAACTGCGCTCTCCCTTCCATTTTTCGCCATGACGTCATGTTCTGCCGTGTCGCTAGCCGCCAGTGATTTCATAGGGAGTGGATATTCGGCCTGAAGATGACAACATATTTATATATCTGGACGTAGTTTTTTTATAAGTTACAATACGAACTGAAGATTTCTAAAAGCTTTGCAAATTTTCTTAACTGAGTCAACAATGTTAGACATTGTTTAGACCAAAGAACGTATAAGGATAAGAAGGAAAGGCTCGCAAAGACATAAATGGCGCCACCCAAGTCTGGCGCGAAATGTGTGCTGCAGAGAAGCCACCGTGAGATGATCGGGCACTTTTATCACGTGATATAAACACGGCCTTTACTTCTTATCCTTTTACGTTGTTTGTGCTGTTATAACAATGCATTTCCGCGGCCTCACCTTATCATATATAAACGGATATATATGACAGAAGGACGAGACACAAAAACCCTGGAATACAATAAATAATAGTTATTAATTAATAATAAAAATAAATAAATAATAATTAAAAAATATTTAATAAATAATAAATAAAATCAAAATAAAAATAAAAAGCTGACGTTTCGGATATAGACTATCCTTTATCAAAGCAAAAAAGATAAATCTCTAAAGGCAAATAGAATTTTTGAAAATTATTCTGAAGTTATGAAAGGAGTACGACAATCGACAATCGAACAGTGAAGTGTACATCACTTCGGGTTGGACGAAGCTCACCCTACCAGAATAAATTCCACATGAAATACACTGAAATAGGCAAGAAGCCTGACTAACCCCAGAGGACTTCCACATTATGAAAAAATAATAAGATTGACGATTGTCCGAAGATTCGGTAAGTGGACGGGGGAGTGGTATCTCATCTTCCAATAATAGTTGCCATCAAGAATATGCCTCGGTTTTCATCGGCATGAAAGGAGTACTAAAGGACGACTTTATATACACTGATTGGAAGAAAGTAATTGGAAACCCATCCACCCGGCAAAAAATGAACCTTTCCGCTACCACACGTGTCATCACTGTATGGAAATGCAAAGATAGTCATCAGACAACACCATTGACCCTAACTGAAGCATCATGCCGCGACAGGCGGAGCTGATAGAGTTCGAAAAAGGTGTCCTGGTTGGAATGTCGCTCCAAGGCGCATCCATACGAGAGATTGCCAGCAGCCGGAAACACCCGAAATCAACAGTGGCGTATGTGCTGAAGAAGTACAGGACCAATGGACATTGCACGAATGCACCAAGGCCGGGTCGTCCACCCGCATTGACCGACAGGGACCGTCGGGTGCTGCAGCGGGAGATACGGAAGAACCGACGTTCGACGATGACCACCATCGCCGGGGAATTCCAGCAGGCATCTGGATGTCACGTATCTACCAAGACCCTCCGAAAGGAGGCCCACGTGCTGGGCTATCACGGCAGAGCAGCAGCCCGCAAGCCGCTAGTCACACCGGCGAACAAAACGAACAGACTGCAATGGGCCAGGAAACGCAAAGATTGGACCGTTGAGGACTGGAAACGTGTTCTCTGGAGCGATGAACCCCGCTTCACATTGTTTCGATCGGATGGCAGAGTTTGGGTGTGGCGTTTATCTGGAGAACGGCTCCCAACAGTGAAGTTCGGCGGAGGAGAAATTATGGTGTGGGGCTGTTTTTCGTGGTATGGCGTAGACCCGGTAGTGAAGGTGGAAGGCACCATGAGGGCTACGAACTACACTACCATCCTGGACAATTCCGTTCTCCCAACCCTTTGGCAAAACTACGGTCTAGAGCCATGCCTGTACCAAGGCGACAATGCCAGGCCACATGTTGCAGTTCATATCCTGCAATGGTATGCCGATAATAATGTTGAACGCATGCAGTGGCCAGCCCAGAGCCCCGACCTGAATCCCATCGAACATCTGTAGGATGAAGTCGAGCGTCGGTTGAGGGGTAGTAGCCCAGTCCCCAAAACACTACCTGAATTGTGGACGGCTGTACGGGACATTTGGCGAGAGTTTCCTGTGGGGGTCGTACGTAATCTTGTGGAAAGCATGCCCCAGAGTGGCCGCCGTGATTGCAGCCAGAGGGGGGCCGACAGGATATTAGCTTATCATTAAAGCAAATAAACGCACTATGCGAGGTGTCCAATTACTTTCTTCCAATCAGTGTAGTTAGCATAGGGAATAGTAAGACGGTATTGGCTGAAAAACTAGAAGAGAACAAATTGGAGGACAGGAGATGAATTTTAAGACGTGTTGGGATAGGACAGGAAGGAGGACAAATAGGAGGTAATAAGAGGGTGGCGAGAAAAATGCAATAGGATAACACATAAAAAAATTAAAATTATAAAAAAGTGTTAGGAATGATAGGGTCTCTAGCAAAACGATTCGTAAAATTCCCTGAATTTTCCTAGATTTTTCCTGATCATCAAAGGCAAAAAAGGGGCTATCTTGATAGAATATTATTGACATTGTTCAAATTTTTCGGATTTTATGATTCCCTGACTGTTCCCGGTTACAAAAATTTTACTGACATTTCCCGATCGCTAGTCACCCTGTAAAATAGTACCGCATAAAAATGGTCACTGAAATAAAAGAGCACAGAAAGCGTACGAAAAAAAAGGACAGGGACGGATCATGAAAAAAAAAGAAGTAGAAAAACATGAAAGAACATTGAAATGAGGAAATAACTGAGAAAAGATAAAAAAAGAAAAAAAAGGGCCCAGAGAGCCTACAACAAATTAGGGAATAGCTGAAGTTGGAGAGGACTATGGGAAAGGTAATGAGGGAATGGTGCCTTTGCTAAGGATAATGCCATTAGGGGTGAGGGAATTAAATTTGCTCCTCGAATTGCTTTCTTTCTCTTTTGTTACGGAAGTTACTACGAAGAATATAAAGACTGATGGCCTGTAAAGAGTGGCCAGGGGAATTAAAGTGTTTAGCGACAGGGGTATCAGCATTGCTAAGGATGTCGAACTTATATCCGGCGAATCTGGTGCGTATGGTATTGTCCGTCTCTCTGACATACTGTTTCTGGCATACTTTGCAATGTAACAGGTAAATTAGGTTGTGAGAAGTGCAGGTCAGGTTCTGGTTAATCTTGAGAGTAAAGGAGGAAGCACTGCTGGAAATGGAGGAAGCAGGGTTACGAAAATGCAAACGCCACAACGCTTTGCATTGCAAGAAGAACGTCCCTTAGTGGTTTGGTAATAGCAGCATGGACCAGAATATCTTTAAAATTAAATGTCCGTTTAAAAGAAACTTTTGGTGGTTCTGGTAATGGAATGGAAAAGAGGAGCGTTGTCAATAATATGTTGATGTTTCCTTAGGACATTTTAATACCATTGAGGGTTGGATGATAAGGAAGAACTAATGTAGGTGTTGCCATGGCTGGAGAAGGTTTGGGATTGTTGTTAGAACGGGAATTAAGGTGTTTATAGATAGAAGCGCGTAGGACAGATTTGGGGTAGTCTCTTGCTTTAAGGGTGTGGGTAAGGGCGCTAGCATGGAAGTCCTTGTCAGACTGATTAGTGCATATTCTATGGATGCGAGTTATGTAAGAGATGTTAGCTGGCATGGATGGTAGCTGTCATAGTGTAAGTACTGGTCAGTGGGCTTCTTATAGAGATTTGTAGACAATTTATTATTAGTGATAGAGATAGACATCCAAAAAAGAAACTGCTGTGATAGAATAATTGTGAGAAAAAACTTGAATGGGTGATAAAAGATAAGAGTGAATCTTCATTATGTGGCCAGATCAGGAAAACATCGTCAATATACCGCAGCCAGACAAACGGCTTCAAGGGAGACGTGGAAAGTAGTTTGGTTTCCACCTCCCCCATAAAAATGTTGGCATAGTTGGGAGCCATTTTGGAGCCCATAGCAGTGCCAATGGACGGGATATAATACTCATTGTTAAAAGTGCAGAAATTTGAGGTGAGGATGGTGCGAAGGAGACGGCAGATGGTGTCAGTTGAAAACTTGGAAAGGTTTGCTAGCCATGAGTCTGTTGCGAACAGCTTCAATCCCATCTAGAGAGAAGAGAACTCAAGCGTGCAGAGGAAGACGTTCTTGAAAGCGTAATTAGAGTCGTTAAGGCGCTGGATATGGGAGAGAAAATCGTTAGTGTCTTTGATACAGGAAGAAAGACTGGATGGGATGTGGCGTATCTGGTGGTCGACATAAGTGGCTCATAGAGGGTGTTGTTACAAGAGATAATCGGACGGCCGGGATTGCCAGTGTTATGAAGGTAGAACCGACCAGGGGAAGTGAATTTAGGAAGGAGGAAGAGGCGGGTAGACGATTTTATTATTATCGATTTCGGAAGACGATTCAAGCTGAGAGAGGGTATTTTAAAGTTTGGTATTATTTTACTTGTGCATGCATTGCTAAGGGTAAAACAATTACCAAACAATAAAACAACGTTGCGACGAGTAAAACAAAAGAATAACTTATGGTTACAAATGTTATTTTATCCTGGTCAGTAGGAAACTGTGAGAAAGATAATGATGAACTTTTATTGCCAACTGAAATGTTGCAGGGAACATCCAAGGAATTCGAAGCAGTTGCAAAGTCTTCTTTTGACTCACAAATTAACTCGGATCCAATAAATCTAGACATTAAAAATTCAAATTTATGTGATACAAATTCGGCTGCATAGGTTGCAGGCTTTTTAGCCAAAAAATTCTTAAATGTTTTTCCAAACTTTCATGATCCAATTGTTAAGTTTATGTTATGGAATAAAATTTATAATTATAGTGGAAAACAGATCTAACCACATGTTTAGTTAGATCCCTCTTCCAGTTTTAAAAATTGAATTTTGGAATATCCTCAAAATTCCATCGTCCAAAATTATATTATTAACTATTATGATATTTTTACAGCGTAATTTAATAAATTAAACGCTTACTGTTTAGTTTTTAAATGATTTGTGTTTTTTTTCAATTTTTCCAAAAATTTAATTTTTGCACTTAGATTCTTCTTCGTGGGAAGCCTTCAATTGATATAGTTAAAATCTAAGTGTTAATATACTTTCAAGCGCATTGTTTTTACATTTATTTAATGACAAAAACATAAAAATTGTAATAACATGCTTATTTTCAAACACCACGCTTATTTTCTATAAAAATTTTATTTTTACAAATTATTAAAATAAAAAATAGTAGATAAAAATCATTTCACAAAAATATTGATTCACAAAAACAATTTGGAAAATTTTCGTTTACGTGTTGATTCTCTTCCAAGTTCAGAGTTTACTATTTTGCTGTATTGGCGTCATCGTAATAAAATATAATAAAGTATTATACGAGCTAACATTTCTTCTTTGTGTTCGTTACACGGAAATGAAAGTTCTATATTGCAAAAAATATAATCTACAGTGGCATAGCATACACTTGAATCAATGACATGCTCTGTCAAACATCTCTTAATATATACATGCATTTTTCAACATCTCTTAATATATACATGCATTTTTCAACATCTCTTAATATATACAGGGTGAATCAAAAGTCGGTACCCGCCTCCCCCTTCTATCTTGGATACAAATGTAGTTACGCAAACACCAATAAAGGGAGTGAATAGGAAGTTGAGGGTGCTCTTTCTCATGGTGGCACTTACAGTGTTGTCAATATGCAAATTAGGACATATGCAAATCGTATCTACTAAACCGTAGGAGATACACAAAAAACACCAATTACAAACTTGTTCAACATCAAATAAGCAACAAAACTTATATGCTGCTTATACAGGGTGTAAATTTTAAGTTGACAAAGCAGAATAACTCGAAAA
>JAHWFO010117657.1:2041389-2077729 GCA_023313115.1 Rhysida immarginata | reverse complement strand
TTTTCGAGTTATTCTGCTTTGTCAACTTAAAATTTACACCCTGTATACAGGGTGTCCAAAACGTCTGGTATCATGGCAGATATCTCAAAGCTGTCAGGTAAGCGAGTGTGGTTTATAGGTAAAAACGGGGTGGGGAATTCATTGCCGCGCTCAAATTTGACCTTGACCCTAAAATTTAAGGTCATCCATTTGGTAACTCGAAAACTATTAAAGTTAGAGAAAAATTTCCAATGCTACACTGTAGAGCAACACCACATTAGTCTAAAAACAATTTTTAATCACACCCTTCCTCTTGAAAGATTTTGAGAAAATGGACGAGAAAGAGTCACTAGAGGTCAGCTTGGGCTGGCCAGGTTGGCTGAGGTTTCTAACACATTTGAATTGCAGGAGGGCACACCGTTGGGAATTTTCTTTCCTCGAGTGATTCTTTGCCACCCATTTTCTTAAAATCTTCAAGGGGAATGGTGTGATTAAAAATTGATTTTAGACTAATATGATGTATCTCTATTTATAATACTAGGTAACCACAAAAGTTCTTGCCATTTTTATGTTGCCATTAAAGAAAGCGATAGAAGATATGCAAATGAGTGTACAGTGTGGTCCAAAATATGTCGGGGGGGGGGGCAGGACGGTTTGCCTGTATGAATACAGGGCTGTTGGGCATTCACATCAATTACATCTCGTGCAGAAGTGAAGAGAAATGGACGTATCGAAGGAGATGGTTATGTGTTGTTTTTGCTTTATGACTTCAAGGTGGGCTTGTCAACAGCAGCATCGAGTCGCCGAATGTGTCTTGCGTTTGGGGATGATGGTATGAATGATCGCACCGCAAGGTATTGGTTCCCGAAATTCAGGTCGGAGAAGTTGCCATGAACTAGACTCCAAATGGTTCACTACGAGCTGCTTTCAATGGGCCAAACCATCACTGGGGACATATACTTTCAGCAGTTGGAAGGTGTGCAACAGGCATTGCAGCAGAAGGAGCCAGCATTGGTGAACCGCAAAGGGGTACTCTTCCTTCATGACAATGCCTGGCCGCGGGTGACAAGGGAAACCATGGAGCGGCTAGTCTGGGAAGCTTTGTGTCATCCACCTTACTCACCAGATCTTATTCCAACGGATTATCACCTTTTCCATTCTCTGGACAACCATCTTCGTGGAAAATCTTACACCAAAGACACAGACCTGCGAAAGGCACTCACGGAATTCTTTAAGTCCAAGATCGGCAGATTTTACAGTCAGGGGATTGATCAATTGGAGACACGTTGGCAGAAGATGCTAGATGCCAATGGGGATTACTTTGGGGACTAGCGATACGCTACTTTCTGTGTACATCATTTTGTTTTCCGGAATTAAAAATGGCAAGAACTTTTGTGGTTTCCTAGTAGTTTTCGAGTTAGCAAGTGGATGACCTTAAATTTTGCGGGCAAAGTCAAATTTGAATGCGGCAATGAATTTCCCACCCTCCTATTATCTATAGACCACACTCATCACATCTCTCCTACCTGTCAGCTTTGAGATATCTGCCATGTTACCAGACTTTTTGGACACCCTGTATAGGGTGACCATAGTCTTTATTGATAAAGAAAATTAATAAAGAAAACCTATGTCAGATATACACATACGGTTTTGTTGTATTATAATCTCCATCTCAAAAAGCTTTTTAACTGCTTTTATAGTAACAGTCGAAGTGTTGTAGGTGGCGCTAACATTAGTCATATTGAAAATGGCGTCTATGAGAGAGAAAAATCTATGCATTCTGACTAGTGTTTACCAACCATTGGTAATTTATCAACAGAACACATTGGATTTTATCAGTTCGTAAATTCTTCGATTCAACGTTTCCCAATCGATAATTTGGAAAAATTGGTCTTACAGTATGGCGCCCACTTTCTCCGCACATAATACCCTTCGACATTATCTTGTGGTGATCTGTTAAGGATATTCTATTTGCTACATCGGTTCCCGATGTGAGCACATTAAAGGCAAGATTAAAGGATGCGATATTGAAGGTAACAGAAGACATGCTAGCGAAAACGAAGGGGAGAAATTGAATATCGTCTAGATGTTCTCAGAGCTACGAAAGGTGCACATGTTGAAATGTACTAACGATGTGAAGAAAAACTTTTTGAGATAAAGATCATACAAAAAACCGAATGTATCTTTCTGATGTAGTTTTTTGTATTATTAATATTCTTTATCAAGTAAATACACTATGTTCACCTGGTATATAGACGATTGGATTTGTTCGCGAAATAAAAATCCATATTCTATCAAATTTTCGTGCTAACAATAAAAAATATATTCGGGTAATAACGCAATCTAATTTTGAAAATTTTATTTGAAATTTAACGTCATTGAACACAAAACTATGAAAACATGTTATTACCACTTCTGGTGGCTTTTGGATGAATTTAAACGCTCTATTATTCGTATAAACCAAATCACGAAGGTCGTTAATCCGAAAAATCTCTTCCATATAATTGAATAATATAAAAAGCAAATAAAAAACATTAACTATTGTGGAGAAGTGGTATCGTTTCTTTTTTTGTTTTTACTATTGTTTATCCACAATTCTGTGACATTTGTTATTTCCTTAACATGAATTTATTTCCCAGATTTCTAATTTTATGCTTAAATATAATTTCATCATCTATCGCGTATGGTGAAACATTCAAGATATGAACTTAAAAGAAGTATGTCAGCAAGTTTTTTTTTTAATATCAAATTTTAGATTATGATTTATTGTAATTAATTTTATATTTATTAATTGTTTATACACATAGAAACCCATTATAAACAATTTAGGCGAGATTCTAACTTTAAAAACGGATTCCGGATCAAGAAAAAGCATTCAATTATTATTTTCTTACGAAATAATCCATTAATAATACATAATACGAAAATTCCCAAATTTTCTTATTATGAACGTGGGCTCTTAGAATATTGAATTTTTATTCTTAAACTTTGAATACCTGGCTCTATTCTTATTATGTATAGATTTAGTGAAATATGTTGTAAAAATCGATGAAACACGGAATAAAAATAGGAAAAACTACATATAGTACAACAAATTTACCTTATGTTTCAAGAAGTGTTGGAATGTTTTGTAAAATCTTTCAGAGTACTCCAGTTGAAAGATGTCAGGTGAACATGACAACGATTGGTTTCGACGTCCTTTCAGTGGAGAAACAAAATGTTTTGTGAGTCGATGGTCTCGTAGTAACGACAAACAACTTTTGTAGAGAAAAAAACCCTACATGCTTATCGCTTATTACTCTCAAGCGTGCATTCCACAATCATTTAGGTGTTTCAAGCTTTTCCACAAAAAATATTTTATGACGTCATCTGTAATTTTTTTCCAGTTTTTTTCTGTATATCAATAATCCTTATTCTTGACCTTGTTTTATAACGAAATCGAGGTGTTGTGAAAACAACTGATTTTTTTCTCCATTATTGATTTTACTAGAGCGAAGCTCTGAACGAGAGATTGATTTTCTTTCTATAAAGAATTTTATAAATAAAATGATATCCTAATGAGTAAACTGCAAATTTAATATTCATACCTGTATGTATTAAGAGAAAATGTTATCAAAAACCGAGCCATTTCTTAATAATTTCTCTTTCTAGATTTTTCGTTATATTGTTTGGTTAAGGGACCCACCCAACTAATTAATATACGAGCATTCAAGCTAATTCAGTCGTATAAAATTAACAGAATCCATACAGAATATTAATATTTTTCATGACTCTCGTATACCTCTTTGTAATTTTGTCTCTTTTTACCCCGTGGTATGTTCGTCTGTTGGGGGTCGATACTCTCATGATGATTGAGAGCCGGTTACAAGTTGTTATTATTATTATTATTATTATTATTATTATTATTATTATTTCAATATGAAAGTATTTCAAAAACTTTTCCTAATTCAATTTCAAAATGTTTCTACTTGGATTTGTTTACACAGCAATTTCACTGAAAGAATGATCTAAGCTACAATACAGAAATCAATAAAAATTTCTTTATAAAAAGTTTATTTTAAAATGCGATTACAATGTAAAAATAAATTTTACATTTTATTTCGGCGTGGATACAGGAAACTTGAAACGGAGTAATAGAAAATATGATCGAATATATTTAGGAGAGAGCTAGACTAAGCTTAAATAAAGGAATAAGAACATTTTTTACAGCAAATTCCTTTTACGGTAAAAAACACTCTTAATTTTTTTTCGTCGTTTTTCTAGCTTAAATGCAGTCGTTCGTTTATCATTAAAAGTTTCTCATATATAAGAATCCTTAAGAAGTTAGAAGCATATCGTTTTGTAAAACATTTTTTATTGATTTTTACTCTTGCGTTATAAAAGGGTGGCAAAGCCACAGACAGCCACAAACAATCTGATGGCTATATCCTTACGAACTTTTATTTGCGGTTATAAAATTACTGAGTGGATGCCCCCTTACCGTGGGTCAGGGGTTTGGGTGCTTCAGGGATTCTGTGAGCTATGCTGGTTGTAGCATGGCTACTTTAGGGTCACCCTTACCAGAAAGGTCATGGTTGAGAAGTGAGACGAAGAGTATCCAAACAAACATATCTCATGATGTCTACGAATAAGAAAATTCATACTGCATCGGGTGTGGCGCAGGTTAAAGTCACCCGCGTTCGGGAGTTAGGCAGAGGCTCTCGTTCGAAAAATAAGCGACAGTCTCCCGGCTGTTATCTCGGAGCAATGCCTCCGAGAAGCCCCACCAGGGCACTCGCTATGCGCTTGGGGAAGCGGTCGGGGGCAGCGCATGCCTTTACCCAGGAGGAGAAACTGGTAAAGCGACAACGGGATCGGGTGCTGTCAATTGGCACTTGGAATGTATTCTCCATGACAGGAAAGGAATCAGAGTTAGTGGAGGAAGCCAAACGGTATCGACTGGATATCATAGGTATTACCTCTACGAAACGTCCGGGTTCTGGAACTGTGGACTTAGAAGGAGGGTGGAAGCTTTTCTACTCTGGTGTCGACCCTAACATGACTGCCCAGGCGGGAGTGGGGATACTCACAAGTCCCCGGCTGGCAGATTATGTTGCAGATTGGACCCCCTTAGGTGGAAGACTGTGTCTCCTGAGACTTCAGATAGGGAAACGGTCTCTCTCTCTATTCGTTGCATATGCTCCGAATGCAGTCACAGAGTACCCACTTTTTCTAGATGAAGTTGATGCTGCTCTTAGCAGGAGAGGGAGTGCAGATTCTGTCATCCTGATGGGCGACTTCAATGCACACGTAGGGGCTGATGACCAAACGTGGAGGGGCGTGATTGGGAGGAATGGTGACCCCGATTTAAATGCGAATGGGAGGTGCTTGTTGGATCTCTGTTGCAACAATGGACTTTCCATCACAAACACCTTCTTCCAGCACAGGGATGTCCATAAGTATACCTGGTACAGGGATGCAATGGACCAGAAGTCACTGATTGATTTTGTAATTGTTTCAGCTGACTTATTCCGATCAGTGTTGGATACTCGTGTGAGAAGAGGGGCAGAACTATCAACTGATCACCACCTTGTTGTCTGCACTTTGCGGTTCTCTGAATCCATGCCAACCAAGCGAAATACTAGGTTCAGACAAACTTGGCGCATCAAATGGGAGGCATTGGAAGATAGAGCTGTGAGGAAGACCTTCGCAGATAACATATCTTCAAGTTTCAAAGAACTTCCCAGTGATCGTGGTACTGTTGAAGAGGAGTGGCAGTTGTTTAAAACTGCTGTGATTACTTCGGCTGCATTGTGCTGTGGTCGTAAGCGGCTGAGTGTGGCGCAGGGCGGTGAGAAAAGGACTGCGTGGTGGAACGGTGAAGTCCAAGAAGCTGTCAAGGCAAAGAAGGAAGCCTATTTGCTATGGCTTGCAAATAAGTCAACTTCGAGCCGAGTGCGGTACACTGAGGCGCGAAAAGCAGCAGCAAAGACAGTATCAACAGCTAAAGCCAAGACCTGGGAGAAGTTCGGGGAGAAATTGGAGGCAGACTATGGTTCGGCAAACAAGGTGTTCTGGCAGACCGTGCGCCGCCTCCGTGGAAAGAAGTCTCTTTCATCACAAACTATTAAGAGTTCAGATGGGAGGCTTCTGAAAACGGAGGAGAGCGTATTGCATAGGTGGAAGGAATACTTTGCATCTCTTCTTAATCCGGTGACGACAACAACTGAGACATACGAGATGCACCTTGGAGCGGAGAATAGTCACGGTAGTATCACTGAAACAGAAGTCAGATGGGCAATTAAGTCCCTGAAGACTGGCAAAGCTGCAGGTGATGATGAAATCCGGTCCGAGATGTTAAAGGCCTTAAATCAGGATGGTATCCTGTGGCTGACTCGAGTGTGTCAGGTTGCTTGGATATCTGGACAGGCCCCTAAGCAATGGCAGACAGGAATTGTGATCCCTATCTTCAAAAAGGGAGACCAGAGAGATTGCAACAACTATCGAGGCATCTCTTTGCTCAGCATTCCTGGGAAAGTGTACGCTAAGTGTCTGGAGAAGAGAAGTCGGGAAATAGTCGACTCCAAACTGTCAGGGGAGCAGTGTGGTTTCCGACCTGGCCGAAGCACGACGGATCACATCTTTGCTCTAAGGCAAATCTTTGAGAAATCCTGGGAGTATGCAAAAGAGGTCTACGCTTGCTTTGTGGACCTCGAAAAAGCATATGACAGAGTTCCTCGGGAGAAGCTCTGGCAAGTGTTGCAAGAGTATGGAGTGGATGGGCAATTACTGGTTGCTATCATGTCTCTGTACGAAAGCTCTGAGATGTGTGTCCGGATAAATGGCATTAAGTCAAGACCGTTCACCGTGGGTGTTGGACTCCGCCAAGGGTGCGTACTGTCGCCCATCTTGTTCATTATCTTTATGGACTGGATAGACAGGGGCAGCCGAGGCGATGAGCGTGTTTGTGTGGGCGACTGCCTGGTGGAGAGGTTGCTCTTTGCTGACGACCTTGTCCTCCTTGGGTCTTCTCGCACGAACCTTCAGCATGCACTAGACCGGCTTGCAGCCAAATGTGAAGAAGCTGGGATGAAGATCAGTGTGGCTAAAACCGAGGTTCTGGTCCTTTCAAGACAGCCTGCTCAGTGCGCTCTCCATGTTAGTGGAGCCTCATTGAGACAGGTGGAGAAATTCAAGTATCTCGGGATTGCATTCACGAGTGATGGACGGCAGGAGAAAGAATTGGATGCTCGGATCGGTGCAGCAAGCTGTGTCAGACGTGAACTGTGGCGATCCGTGGTAACGAAACGCGAGCTGAGTAACAAAGCTAAGCTCTCCGTCTTCAAATCCATCTTTGTCCCCATTCTCACCTATGGTCATGAGGCTTGGGTAATGACCGAAAGAGTGCGATCGCGGGTACAAGCGGCCGAAATGAGATTTCTGAGAGGTGTTGCAGGTGTTACCCTACTAGATAGAGTGTACAGCAATACAATAAGGGAATCTTTAGGTGTTGAGCCGCTGCTTCTCCGCATTGAGAGGTCTCAGTTGCGCTGGTATGGCCACGTGATTCGGATGCCGCAAACTAGTCTTCCTAGGCAGTTGTTATTTTCCAAGCCGGTGGGTAAGAGACCAAGGGGTCGGCCTAGAACCAGGTGGCTAGACTACCTGGAGAATCTGGGTTCGAGTCGCTTGGATATTACCAGGGAGGACATGCGCCTGATGGCGGAAGATCGCGATCGCTGGAGATCCTCCATAGGGCTGCTGCCCCCGCGACCCTAACGGATAAGCGGGTTTGAAAAGTAAGTAAGTAAGTAAGTATAAAATTACTTCGAGAATTGCTATTTCTTTATAATCAGCACATTTTTTAAAAATTATACTATAGTACTTTGAATTAGAGTATTGATTAAGTTTTTAAAACATAAATATACAAGGTGTTCTATTCAAACATCTTTTATTTTATGTATTAGAACAGAAAGTATGAATGGGGTCTATTATTGATTTTTTTTAAAAAAATTATCAAATTAAAGACCACGTCTCCTAGATAATACACAAAAAATTTTCACCTCTCAAATTCCTTATCGTTTTTTTCTTATTAATTTTCATAAGTTGGCTACTCAATCACTCATGTGACGTCATAATCAGTTAACACAGTCACGGCAGCTCTGAAGAAGAGTTTTGTCCATCATGGTCAATTTTTGTCTACCAAGATCATTTCAAAATTGAAATACTGAATGAAAAAATACGTGTGAAAAGTAAACTTAGAGCATTCACTTCATTTTTATGTTAAAAACTAGCAAAGGTACCCGGCGTTGCCCGGGATAATTACACTTGGGTGTCAACAGAACAATCTGAAAAAATTAAATTAAATTTTGCAATATCTTAAAAATAAACACATGAAAATGCTTAGAATTAATACAGTAAAAATTCTTAATGAAAATTCGAAAAAAAACTTTTTAAAGGCTCACAATGGCTGAACCTCTCCAAGGATGCCACTGCTAGTCTAAATAATTTCTTACTCACGTAAGCTTACCTCAGATGTATACTTAGTGTTGTTGCAATTTCCACTCTTCTCTCGATGTGTTGAAGCAAAACTTGGCCATTCATCACTTTGTGCAGTCTAGCGGTCGCTGATTCTTCTATTTACTTGCTTCCCATTTGCGCAATACATCACGGAGCTAAAGGAGTGCTTCCTCTGTCGTCTTTCCACTCTTTCTCAATAGTCTGCTAACTCTCCATTATCTCCAGTTACTGATCTTTTTTAAAGATTTTCAAGAAATTGTTAAGTACTAAGAACTCTCTTTTCTAAGAAAAACCTGAATAACAGGAATTCTATGCATTGTTACAAATTGAAACTTATCCATATTGCATCATCATTTTATGTTCATTGTTATAATTCTTGGAAAGGATTGCTTTATCATTGCATCATCATTTTGAGCTCATTGTTATTGCTGAATTGCGTGTTGAAACCATTGTTGATACCTATTGTTGCACAAACTTTTATTTGCATTGTTGGTCATGAGATATATATTGTTGGTCCATGCAGAGTGTTTGTGAATTGCGTGTTGATACCATTGTTGCAAAAACTTTGTCTTGCATTGTTGGTCATGCGATATTTCTCATTAATATGCCCTGCCATAACCATGAATATCGATTTTTTATCGATAATTATTATTTTTTCGAAATCTGAGGTAGACAGTGACCTTCCTCATGCTTTGAAGGTCATGTATGCGAAATTTCATCAAGATCGGAATAAAACTGTAGATTTGTATAAAAAACGTACAGACCCACAGACAGACCCACAAACATCCTTCTTTATATATATAGAAGACTAGAAGAGGTACCCGGCGTTGCCCGGGATAATTACTTGGATGTAAACAGAACAATCTCAAAAAATTAAATTAAATTTTGCAATATCTTAAAAATAAACACATGAAAATGCTTAGAATTAATACAGTAAAAATTCTTAATGAAAATTCTAAAAAAAACTTTTTAAAGGCTCACAATGGCTGGACCTCCAAGGATGCCACTGCTATTTTAAATAATTTCTTACTCACGTAATCTTACCTCAGATGTATACTTAGTGTTGTTGCAATTTCCACTCTTCTCTCGATGTGTTGAAGCAAAATTTGGCCATTCATCACTTTGTGCAGTCTAGCGGTCGCGGATTCTTCTATTTACTTGCTTCCCATTTGCTCAATACATCACGGAGCTAAAGGAGTGCTTCCTCTCTCGTCTTTCCACTCTTTCTCAATAGCCTGCTAACTCTCCATTGTCTCCATTTACTGATCATTTTTAAAGATTTTCAAGAAACTGTTAAGTACTAAGAACTCTCTTTTCTAAGAAAAGCCTGAATAACAGGAATTCTATGCATTGTTACAAATTGAAACTTATCCATATTGCATTGTTATAATTCTTGGAAAGGACTGCTTTATCATTGCATCATCATTTTGAGCTCATTGTTATTGGTGAATTGCATGTTGAAACCATTGTTGATACCTATTGTTGCACAAACTTTTATTTGCATTGTTGGTCATGAGATATATATTGTTGGTCCGTGCAGAGTGTTTGTGAATTGCGTGTTGATACCATTGTTGCAAAAACTTTGTCTTGCATTGTTGGTCATGCGATATTTCTCATTAATATGCCCTGCTATAACCAGGAATATCGATTTTTTATCAATAATTATTATTTTTTCGAAATCTGAAGTAGACAGTGACCTTCCTCATGCTTTGAAGGTCATGTATGCGAAATTTCATCAAGATCGGAATAAAACTGTAGATTTGTATAAAAAACGTACAGACCCACCCACAGACAGACCCACAGACCCACAAACATCCTTCTTTATATATATAGATAGATAATAGCATTCACTTCAATACTTGCACTGTGATTTATACCATTACATCCATCTGAGGTGCTCTATACGTGTGTTTATGTGATACAGTAATAATGTATAACCTAATAATAATTCAATTCAATTCAATTCAATTCAATTCAATTCAAGTTTATTTCCGTTCAAACAGTACACAAGACAGTACAGTAAGAGGTACACAAAACAAAAGATTGACAAATCTTGCAAATTGCCAAAAGGGTAATAACCAAATAAGCGACACTAACAACCAGAACAAAATAAATTTTGACTAAAAAAAAATGTAAAATTGATTTAAAATAAGAAGTTAAATAATAAAAAAACTGTAAAACATGGCCAACAAAACAGTGTTATGTAGTAAAAGAAAAAGGCATTGCAAAATAAAATACCGGGTGTTTCATAGGCTATGATCAACTTGTTAGTTGAATAACTCGTTAACACGTGGAGCTAGTGCCGTGAACGTTAGTACACATATGAAGGAAATCGAAGGAAACTGTTTGGTGTCTTTTGTGTGCTGATGGCATTTTGCGTCCGTATTTTTTTTTTGATGGTGAACTCTTAACGCTATCTTGAATTCTTGACAACGAGGTTCATTCCTGATGCCTACAACGAACACTGGACCCAAGACAAATGGTTTCAGCAGGATGGAGATCCTCCACATTCAACCGGACACGTTCTTGACTTCTTCAGACGTCGTTATCACAATCGTGTCATCGCAAGAGGCTTCCCAAATCGCTTTGGCGATGGACTGTTTTGGCCCCCCTATAGCCCTGACTTATTACCAATGGACTTTGAGAACTTAATCTGTTAATTTCCTTTAGCTCAAGTGTTGATCCTGAAAGGTTGAAATAAAGATCTTTTTCCGTTCAAATGTTATTCGCCTTTTTCTTTGGTCTATACCCTGTAAAACACCCGGTAAATTAAAAAGGATACAAGATAAAATATGACTAAATACAATTAGTAAAAGAAATGGAAACATAAATGCCAAACATTAAACAAGAATTACAAATAAAGAATTACAAAATAAAATTAGAATAAATCTTAAGATCTAAACATTAAAAAAGTAAGGAATTAAGTAATTAAAAAATATCAAAATCGGAATGGTACAGATTGTATTTAAATTGGATCCTGTAGATAGTTGACCGTTGAGCATGTTTATAAAGTTTATAATGTTTATAAATGGGCATGTTTATAAAGTGGAGGTTTGAAAAGAGCAGAAGATTGCCTATTTCGGCGAATAGAAGCGTAGAAATGGAGAGACCTTTTGATGATCTTCCGTAGAAAAGTCATATCTCTTTGTAGTCGGATGTCATGTAATGGTGTAAGGTGGTTATCGTAATTAGGAACTTTCGCTTGAGATGCTGGAGGAAGATAGATTGCACTCTATCGAGAACTATATCTTGCTCCTGGGTGCAAGCATTCCAGACCTTACTGCAGTACATAAGCTGCGAGAGTACAATCTTATATATAAAATGCTAAATCCTCCTGCTCCTTAGTGACGAGCAACAATACAACCTTCATTGTTTTCAAGAAATGAAGAAATGCCGATTGTTGAAATCCAAAAATCGCAGCCGACGAAAATGACTATTAAAGAAATCTTATCTTTTTCGTAGGCTAGGGTTCAAAAATATATTGTCAAAGATTTAATGATATACATCTATTGACATTTAAAAATAGCATACTAAAATAAATAAATAAATCAAATTAAAATTAAGTAAGTAATTTGGCTATTCTAAATTATGAAATTCATTACATGTATACGATTCTTATTTTTTAATTTTAATAAAAAATAATAACATTCAAATCAAATTACGAAACTGATTAACAATTCAAAGTTACAACTAGGTAACATTAGTTTTTTACATTTTCTGATATTCGTTATACGTGCATAGTAATAATTTTTCAGTTGAATAAATTAATAAAAAGGAAAAGTCATAAAATACAAAAACAAAATCCAATCGAATAAAATCAAAAGCAAATAACATTTTTTCTCATTTTATAATATTCATTAAATGTGTATAATTAATTTTTTTAGTTTTAAAATATAGTGGTCGTGCAATAAGCCTCCACAACTGTCTGGCGAGGAAATTGAGCAATGAGGGAGGTAAAAAAAGAGATCGGTGAGCCATTTTCACTGAAGAGCAAGGTTTACATACAACAGTTGAGATGTGTTTTTGTGTTAGGTTTTAACTGTCAAATTGACAGTAGTAATTTTATCACATTGTAACAGGACACATTGTGTTAGTATCGTCTTCATACTTAGAGCGAATTTGTTCTATTGGCAAAACTGCCAATTATCGCAGTCCTTTCAATTATCACAGTTCTGTCACAGATCAATTTTTTTTTAAAATAAAATCGAACTTACAGTTTACGCTGTTGTAGTAATAGTCGTATGCCGGGCTTTGGAATAAAATCAAAAGCAAGCTGTGTCTGACGCGAACTGTGGTGATCCGTTGTAACAAACTTGAGCTAGGAAAGAAAGCCAAGCCTTTTTTTTTTTCAAATCCATCTTTCAAATCCATTCTCATCTATGATCATGAGTCTTGGGTAATGAACGAAAGAGTGCCGAAATGAGAACCTAAGAGGTTTGGCAGGTGTTCCCTACTGGATAGTGTTCAGCATCACTATAAGACAGTCTTTGGGTGTTGAACCACTACTTCTTCGCATTGAGAGGGCTCAGTTTCTTCGGGATGGCCACATGTACGGTCGCCGCAACTGTCTTCCTAGATAGTTGCTATTTTCCGAGTCAGTGGTCACATAAGAGACCACGAAGTCGGCCTAGAATAGGTGACTAGATTACATAGAGCATCTGGGTTCGAGTCGCTTGGGTATTACCTTTGGGTATTACGGAAAATCTTGAGCTCTGCCCCCCGCGACCTTAACGGATAAGCAGGTTTGTAAACTGAAAGTACGAAAACATTTTCAGCTTCGCTTTCTTACTGACAGCGATTTATTTACTATTGGCAGTCCTGTCAATTATCATAGTCCTCTCACAGACGAAATTTTATAATTAAAATCGAATTTACAGATTCACATGTTGTGGTACCGTCGTATGACGGGCTTTATTACTAGTACTTTTATAAAGTAACAGAAAAGTTTGAGGAATAGAAAAGGCCTGTCCATGACGCATAAGTGCCCCTACACAGACGCAGAGCTTTAGTACATACATGGTCTATCTGCGGATTAAAAGCGAGCTTGTCAAGAATGACTCTAAGATCACACATTTGATTGACAGTCTTAATAGTAGCATTGACGACAGTATAAGCATTGTAAATGGGATTCGTTTTATTGGTAAAGGCAATATGCGCACATATGATACCGTTAATGGTAAGCCCATTCTCCTGACACCAAGCTTCCAATCTATTAATATCGCATTGAAGACCAAAACATCCTGAGGGCAAGTGATGGTACGAAAGAGCTTAGCGTCATCAACATACATGAGAATACCCGAATTCATGACATGATTAGGACGGTCAAAGGTATAAGCATTGAAGAGAATAGGACCGAGAACGGAGCCTTCAGGGACCCTGAAGGTCGGCCGAAAGGGACATGAGCAATGACAGTTGATGCGAACCACATTGTTTCTATTTGAAATTTAGGAATTCAGGAGTGCCAGAAAATTGTCTCTGACACCAAGGAGTTTCAAGTTATGAATTAAGCGACCATGTTGAACGATGTCTAAAGCTTTGGAAAGGTCAAAGTAAATGGCGTCAGTCTGGCCCTGGTGCTCTTAGGAACTCATGAGCACCTCTGTGAAGCTAACCAGGTTGGTAACCACGGACCTTCCAGGAAGAAAACCATGTTGGCAGATAGGAAGAGAGGTCACAATATCCTGAAGCAGATATTTATAAAGAATGCGATCAAAAATTTTTGCCATGACGGGAAGAAAAGAGATTGGACGATAATTGTTGGGTAATGTAGCAAGTCCAGTTTGTAGATAGGAACAATGATCGTGCTCTTCCAGATGGAAGTATAGCGGCCATTTTGTAGACAAAGATTGAAAATATGTTAAAGAGGGGCCACAAGGTGAGGGGCAAGGCCTTTATAAATGAAAGAGGGAATGTCGGCAGTAGAGGAGGATCGCTTGGACCTGAGTCTACGAATACTCCAGAGAAAACCTCAGCTAAGATAGTCACAGTAAAGAGAGAATCGCGAAATTAAAAATACAGCCTTAATTTTCTCTGCTTTAGCTATAGAATCTTGATGGGAGAACAGCATTTGGCAATGCACAGGCCATTTATACATGGAATTGTATAGTGAAAAACGTGGTTCCCTATATTATTTTTGACCTTTTGAACCGGAAGTAGTTCACCGATTTTTTCCACCAATGAACTCAGTCTTCCGATTTCCTTAAGTTGTGGAATGGCGAAAACGGAAATCGAAAATTCGGAAGCGTTCGAAAGCTAGAGCACCAACAGACAGACAGACGGCAGACGGACGGACGCACAGTGTGAAAACATAAGTACCTATCGGTCCTAATAATAAGGCCCTCCGCACACAAAGCGACTAAAAAGAAACCAGTTACTAACTTAAATCGTCAATCAGTTGCTAAATAGTTGTCGCCCGTTGATTTCAATTAGCAGTCGCACACAGCGCTGGTGACCAGTAGTAGTTGGTAACCAGTTTGTAACGCGTCGGTGATCAGTCATCCGCAACTCGACATGCAGAGTTGCTCGGGGATTTATTTCTAGAATTGCTTTGGACAAAAGCACGGTGAGTCGTTGGGCAAAGCGTGTGTTATCATCCCCGCAAGGTCAAGCAAAACTGATCTCCCGCGAGCTGGCCGGCCGTGCACAGCTCTGACTCCTGCAATGTCGGAGCATGCGAACACTCTCATTCGAGCAGATCGACGGATCACAATCAAACACTTTTGACAGAGCACCGTAGACATTCTGCAAGCTCCTATGAATATATTTGATGCCCTGGTTTTCCGTCAAAAGAAACTCAATCACTGCCCGTTGTTTGGAACGCACCTCCATTGTAGACGCTATTTTAACAGCTGACTAAGCGGAAATGTTTGATGAAACTATACGAGACGAAGCGGAAATGTTTGAAAATGTTCCACAAGAAATGTCCAGTTTTTTCAACCAAAATTGGCCGAGAAAAAAAATGTGTTGCATTACTTATTGAACTCCCCTCGTAATGAAGGATAACATCTTCATCTCTTGAATCACTATACATCTTTAACACGATAATAACAATAGCTTTAATCACAATAATGAAATTATAATTTAAACACAATGTTATAATAAAGCCGCGATAATTGAGAAGTGATTTTTCATGTGTTCCGAGGGAAAACGCGAGCACGATAGTCACTGATTTTCATAAATTTTCAGTAGCGTCGTGTGCAATTCACAGTTGGTAACTGGTTGGCGATTTGAGTTTCTAATTAGTTTGGTTTCTTTTTAGTCGCCTTAGCATAAGTTTCCTTCATCAGGTCGGCGACGGAAAAAATTCCGTCCGCCACCAACATTATCAATTTATCCATGACCACAAAATTAACTTAATTAAAGAAGAAAGGGGGGCAGTTACCGCGAACGATCTTAGAAAATATTACTGCTGATTAAATTTCTGCCAGTTACCAAGAGAATATTGAGAAACTCTGCAGGCTTGATATAAGAAACAACAAACAGAAACTGAAGGAGGATTTTTGACTAGCTTACTGTGTAGTGAATATCTCTACACAGATCCCAAAATATCGGAGCAAGACTATGCCTAGAAAAATCTGCCTGATTCTTTTCTGATAGATCAGATTATAATAAGATATATATTATTTACTGTTTCAGCAGAAATAGATAAGAAAGTTCACGATATTATCCACTATGTGACATCAATATGGTCGTCGTCAATCCTATTTCTAAAAAGCAATCATAGCGTTAAATCAGATCTATGTATTACGTTGGTATTATGTTGTTACAGACGGAGGTCAATTCAAATGTTAATTTGAAAATGAAGGCAGCTAAATTATTAACTATAACCATATTGCAAAGATGAAATGGAAATTTACAAGATCTCTACGGAGAACGAGGTCACAAACTCGATATCAGAAAAAGTTGTATCTTTTCTTCACATGGCATAATATCGATGACGGGGGAGGAGATTACGAAGTTTACAGATTCACAACGAACATTTTAACCCCAGTTGCTCTATTGTCTCAAGCTCTCATGTAAGTACTTTACAGTAAAAAAACATGTCACAGGTAATAATAGGTGACAAGAAGTACACCCGGAGCTATCTGTTCAAAGTTGTCCTTGGGCTAACAAGACACGGTCAAACTCGAGCTAACTTCTTTGTCCAGTTTATATAATATTTAGGCTCTCATGAATATAACAGAACTCTGGCCAGAGACATCATTAGAAATGAGGTTTGACTCCGTATATAGAAGACAACAGACAAATGCAAAGACCTAATAATTTCTTAAGATTAGACTAAAGCATTTAAAAAGGAGAATAGAAGAATCTAAGCATAAAAATTATAATGAACTATGAGGAAAGGGTCTAAAAAATTGTTCTACACATTATAAAATCACAGAAAGTATGAGGAAAAGTCAATAAAATTTCGGCTAATTTCTGTATGCCGTTTGATACGGTTAGCATAAAGAGTGCATATATACACAATCTACTATTAATTGTGCGGACACCTCTGCCATCAGTTGGAACGTGCGATTTTGTGAATGCATATAAGAACGACCCTGATTTAAATAAATAAAACGCATCGGATGATAGTAGAAGTCAAATAGGGGAAGCAGGACAACACGACGGAAATTGAATGATTTTGAGAGAGCTGTCATTGTGAATGTTTAAACACGAATATTTAAATTTTAGAAACGCAAATTGAATAGCTAACAAATCACGAATAAAAACAAACAGATAAGAAAAACTAGTATCTATTTTTTCTATCCCTGTTTTAACTTTCGGTGTCGAGGATCTTAAAAAACCATGGTTCTCGAAAAAAACATAGTAATTTGTCAAAAATAAAAATATCCCCACAACATCCGCAGCCTCGAGATCACATGCTCTTGCTAAATGTAGTGATATGTCTTCCCAAAAGATTGCACTTGAACTGCCAATATCTGCTTTGCATCAAACAGTGTGGAAGAACTTAAGTTCGAATCCCCGTGTCAACTTTAGAAGAAAAAAACAAAAGTAAAACCTAAGCTCATTTACGTTCATCGAAAAAAATCGCTTTGCAGGAAATAAGAAATTGTGAAATGGTGCCACGATAGTTACTGTTGATTACTCTTCATGTTGGCATGATTTATGCACTTCATTTATGAGCATCCTAAGGAACGATGGAGCCATCAACAAGGAGGCGGCAGAGTTCAAGTCTAGACAGCATTCGGAGCAGGAGGAAAGGCAAATATTGTGTCTATGGAGAATTAAATAAACTCCAGAAATATATGGAACTACTCGATGATCCTTTATTTCCCTCTGGGCCTTATTTAGAGACGCATAATGGAGATTCCAACAAAATAATACTTTGGAGCATGCATCAAAATTTCTTCACTTTTAACAATGAATATTATATCCAGTCCAGCGGCACTGCTATGGGCTCCAAAATGGCTCCCAACTATGCCAACATTTTTATGGGGGAGGTAGAAACCAAACTGCTTTCCACGTCTCTTTTGAAGCCGTTGGTCTGGCTGCGGTATATTGGCGATGTTTTCCTGATCTGGCCAAATAATAAAGACTCTCTCCTATCTTTTATAACCACTTCTAACTCCATCCACCCCTCTATCAAGTTTTCTCACAATTATTCTATCACCACTGTTTCTTTTTTGGATGTCTCTATCTCTATCACTAACAACAAATTGTCTACTAATTTCTATAAGAAGCCCACTGACAGGCACCAGTACTTACACTATGATAGCTGCCATCCACGCCATTGCAAGGATAACATCCCTTTAGGTCAGTTAACTCGCATCCATAGAATATGCACTAGTCAGTCTGACAAGGACTTCCATGCTAACGCCCTTACCCACTCCCTTAAAGCAAGAGGCTACCCCAAATCTGTCATACGCGCTTCTATCTATAAACATCGCAATTCCTGTTCTAACAACAATCCTAAACCGTCTCCAGCCATGGCAACACCTACGTTAGTTCTTCCTTATTATCCAACCCTCAATAGTATTAAAAATATCCTAAGGAAACATCAACATATAATTGACAACACTCCATTCCATTCTACCAGAACCACCTAAAGTTTCTTTTAAACGGACATTTAATTTTAAAGATATTCTGGTCCATGCAGCTATTACTAAACCACGCACTTCCACTAAGGGATGTTCTCCTTGCAATAAAAAGCGTTGTGGCGTTTGCCATTTTCTTAACCCTGCTATCTCCATTTCCAGCAGTGCTTCCTCCTTTACTTTCAAAATTAACCAGAATCTGACCTGCACTTCTCATAACCTAATTTATCTGTCACATTGCAAAGTATGCCAGAAACAGTATCTTGTTGAGACAGGCAATACCATACGTGCCAGATTTGCCGGACTGTAACGTGTATTTATCTAAATATGCAGAAGATAGGCGCAGCGGAAAAAAACGTTACACGCAACAGTGAAGGGAATAAAGTTGAAATGGATTTATTAAATGAAGATGAACAAATAATCAAAAATACAATAAGGAAGATCAAAAATTCTCAAGCTAAAAGCTCTTAATTTAGCTAAGAAATGAGATATCAACAATTATGCAAATAGCTGCACACAATAGAACGGGTAAACAAATTGCATAAATCATACCCAATCCACAATTATAACTCCCAACATTAATTTCATGAGGTAAGCAAGTAGAGTAGATAAACATCAATACATCTACAAATTCTGTACTCAACAAAATTACCTAATAAACACAAGTATTTCCTTAACGGCATTCAAACGTACTTGAAACGACCAAATCTTAATAAGGAAATACAAAGTCCTAAAAACTTGTTAGGATAACAATTGTTTGGTATAGCCAAATATAAAGAGTCAAAAATGAGAGTCACTAATATAGTAGTAACGTCCCTCGTAATACTACTATGAGACATCAACAATAGCTTAATAGCCGTAAGCAGAATTACCTTTGTAGACTAAGATAATAAGAATCATTACTTGTACCATTCGAATATGCCCCTTAAGCATATCAGACACTTTCCTTATTTACAATAAATTGCACAATCAAAGTCAGTCCAGTTAAGCAAGTCCCAATAGTCACATTCGTAAAATCCTTATTTGGTAATTAAATCAATGTAACAAGAAATAAATAAGACAATCTCCTCAATTAACTCTAAAGAGGCAACCCTTGCAACTAATTCGCAATAAACTATATGAAATAATTAGTTGAGCAATTCAATTAACTTGAAGATAAAACATATTCACTTAATTCACAACATACATATATATCTGAACCATTAATTGAGTAAAACAGGAGAACTCCTCATTTCCGAAGTATCAAAGAGTAATCAGTAAAATATTAACCAAACCCCAAAGGTAGATCCTTGCACAGATCCTTAGTGGCGTGATACTTTACATCACAAAACGCACTGAAGCCCCCAACACTGATCGTCGAGCCAAAATGATTCACAATTCACGTCTCAGCCGAAAGCACTGAACAATTATGACCAAATACCCACTCATGCAACTCGTAGCACATTTTTCTGATTACCACTCAATCTAAGCAGAGCTTGGGGAAAACACATGAGACAACGCTCGAGTATCACTTAACTAGGATCTGGCACTAATTAAGATGACGTAGACGAAAATGGGGATGACACTTTAAACGAATAAGTCAGTAAATCATAAGCATAATTATTGGCATAAATATGAAGCCTTAGAATGGCTCCTCTAAATCGGCAGGATAAGCCTTCTTCAAATAAAATGCAAAATTCGACGAAACCCAAACGGCGACGTCGTTAAACTTCCTTCAAAGGAGGGGAGGCCTAATTCCTCTAGGCCTCGTAAAAGTAGCAGTAGGAAATAACAGCAATTAAATGGAGTTAACAAGCACAAAGCTAACCCGTCTTCCATGTACGCTCGTAAGCCTAACGGCCACAAACCCCGTACTACCGAGACGTAATTAAGGTGATAGGCCTTCAATTCAGGTAACACTGTTGGGGCGACATTAGCGCCTAAAAATATCTGGAATTTCACGCTTACCAGATTGTCCAGTCCTTGAGCAACAATCGAGTGACAGCAATTCCATCCGAGACTTGGCGAGACGGCCTTTCCATGGAGCTCCCTTTGCCACGTAGGCAACGTGACGGCTTCGCTATAACGGAGCTTTCATCTCCGTTCCCGCACGTCGAGTTTCCCAGCTCCTCGTTCCTAGCAGGCCTCGTGGAGAAATTAGGTACGTCGATACCCGTAGTCTCCTCTCTATGCCAAGTCGGAATCCTGCCATTTCCAATGGATTCGGCATTGAAACCGTCCATCGTTGCATTCCTCTTCTCTCGACCTCTCCATGCCGCTCCTTTCTTGTTCTGGCCATGATCTCTCTCGCTCACCTCGTCAGCTCGAAAATCCCGCTCCTCGCCCCGATTGGTCCTTGCGTGTTCATGGCAATGACGTCGCTGAATGCGTCGCCTTGCCTTCCTGTTTGAATGGACGAACACTCGAGAGCCAAAGCGATTGCTGATGTCATCGGAATTCCTGTTAGCAATGGAATTCCGTGACACGGACATAAATTCCACATCCTTAGCAATGCTGACACCCCTGTCGCTAAACACTCTTTACATTCCCCTGGTCACTCTTTACAGGCCATCAGCCTTTATATTCTTCGTAGTAACTTCCATAACAAAAAGAGAGAAAGCAATTCGAGTCTTTTCTTATTTGGAAATTCAATTCCCTCACTCCTAATGGCATTAACCTTAGCAAAGGCACCATTCCCTCATTACCTCTCCCATATCCCTCTCCAACTTCAGCTATTCCTTAATTTGTCGCAAGCTATCTGGGCCATTTTCCTTTTCTTTTTCCCTTTTTTCTTTATCTTTTATTTCCTCTTTTTAATATTCTTTCGTATTTTTCTACCTCTATGTTCATTTTGTGTCCGTCCCTGCTCACTTTTTTTCATAGGCTTCTTGTACTCCTTTATTTCAGTGACCTTTGACCTGGTCACTCTTATATGTCGTACTATTTTACAGGGTGACTAGCGACCGGGAATGGTCAGGGGATTTTTTTTTTATTTTTGTAACCGGGAACATTCAGGGAATCATAAAATCGAAAATTTTGAACAATGTCAATAATATTTTTTCATGATAGCCTTTTCTTGTCTGCTGATGATTCAGGAAATTTTACGAAATCTTTTATTATTCCTAACCTTTTTTATAATTTTAAGTTCATGTGTGTTATCCTATTGCATTTTTCTCGCCGCCCTCTTACTATATCCTATGTGTCCTCCGTCCTGTCCTATCCCAACAGTTCTTCTAATTAATCTCATTTGTTCTCTTCCTCTTTTCCAGCCAATACAGTATTACTATTCCCTATGCAAACTATATATAAACCCGTCCGTTAGTACAACTTTTATAACTTCAGGATAATTCTCTAATATTCTATTTGCTTTTAGAGAATTATCCTTTTTGCTTTGATAAAGGATAGTCTCTTTTTATTTTGAGTTTTTGGTTAATTATTTTTGTTTATTTTATCTTATTTTTTATTCATTTTGTATTTTTATTAATAACTATTAATTAACACAATAACAAAGAAATTATATAATTATTTCTAGAAAGTAATTTTAAATACACATGTATACTGAAAAATTGTCAAATCATTTTTATCAAAAATGTATATATTTTATCCAATTTTAAACACACAATTATTTTATCAATATAATTTAATTACATATCTATTCTTAAAAATATAATTTTTCATAATTTTAATTGCTTCAAATTTCATAATAAGTTATTGATTTAAATTAGATATCTTTGTAATTGCATTAAAGATACGAAATACCTTATGAATGCACGGCGTACAACTGATTGGCTGTTCTTCAGAGGCAAAGCGCAAATGTCAAAGTCAGTAGGAGTTCATGTCCAACGATGTTTCTGTCATGTATCGGACTTCACGCCTTCAGGGAATCAAAGGTAAAAGTTCAGCAAGAATTTTCACATCCTCACAGAAAACTGTCAATTCGAACAGTATCAATATTAGCTAAATTATCGGAAGCATTAAAAGAAGTACTGTAAAATGGGAATAAGATCTCAATAGGGGATATACAGAACAGCCAATTCTTGAATGCTCTTGGGGAGGTTGTCGCACTTGTACAATAGCGGATGCTGGTACCCATCTCGCCTCATCCGCTACAGAATGCTGGCGCTGTTTTGGCATCAAAAATTTAGCATTGGAACAGTTAGAGCTTCGCTTCCCACTAGCGTTCTTCCCTGGTGGTCACTTGAGCACAAGTTTCATTTTAATAAAGAACATTTATTTATTTATTTATTTATTTATTTATTTAAAAAAAAAAAAAAAAAGGGTGAACATTTACAATGAACCCTCTCTAGAGCCTGTATGGCCAGCGGGCCGACATGTGTGGTCTCTGGAGGGGGCGTTAAATTACAGTTAGTATTATAATACAGAATATAGCATGGATTACAGAGATAAATGGGAAAAAAAGAAAAAAAGAGAAAAAAACTATTTTATAACTATTATTTAAGTTTTTTATGGAGGACAAGCTGGACCAAGAATGGTCCAGAAAGTTGTAGAAAGAGGTTTCCAGTAAGGTATTATATGCAGAGAGAATAAATATTAGAGGAAAATATACGGGAAAATAAAGGGCTATTATAAGTAGTAAAAAAGAGGTTTAAAAGATGTTAGTAGGTAATTTGTTAGTTAGAAGTAAGAATTTTAATAGTTTTTTAAATGTTGAGCTCGTAGGGGATGTGCGAATTTGCTCAGGTAAAGTGCCCCACCATTTAATTCCTATATAAGAGATGCAGTGGCGTTGATAATTATTTTTGGTAAGGGGAAGACTTATTAGGTTTGATGATCGGGTGGAATATGAGTGTAGAGAGTGCTGGTAAGATATTTCAAAAGGTGTTGAGAGAATTAGTTGATTATTCAGAATTTTGTAGACAAAAGTACAGAGTTGAATAATGTAAATCTGGTAGATGGTTAGAATGCCTAATAGCTCAAACTGATGGGAAATAGAGTTGGGTATTTTAATGTTGAGTAGGGTTCTTAAGAACCATTTTTGTAGGCGGTAAAGGCGTAGAAGATTAGAATTTGTAGTGGAACCCCAAAATTGTATACCATAGCAGAGGGCTGAATGTATTAGTGAGTTATATAGGAGGATCAGTATATGAGAGGGGAGAAAGCGCAGATGAGAAATCATTCCCTGTCTTTTGTTAAGTTTTGTTAGTAAAGTATTGATATGCAAGTTCCAAGAAAGATCATGTGTTAAATGTATTCCTAAATATTTAAATGTGGTTGCAACTGATAGTAGGTGTGAGTTATAGAAAATTGGTAGGACAGTAGGAACATATAGTTTGTTACGTTGAAAAAATAGCATATATTTAGTTTTATTAAGGTTTAGGTTAAGCAGGTTAACTGAATTCCAGTGACTTAATAATGATAAGGTTCGGTTAATATTAGCGGATAAATTATCAATACTTGGATCAGCGAATAATAAAGTTGCATCGTCAGCATATAAGATTAAATTTGAAGAGGACAATGTTGAGGCTAAGTCATTGATAAAAAGATTAAAAAGTAAAGGTGAGAGGATAGAGCCCTGTGGAACTCCCATGTTACGAATTAGTAATGATGATGTGATATCGTGGGCAGATAGGTAATAGGAACGATCAGCAAGAAAATCGGAGAGCCAATGAAGTGGGGGGCCACGAACGTTAAAGATAGAGGAGAGTTTGTAAATCAGTAGTTGATGAGCTATTGAATCGAAAGCTTTGGTATAATCCAAGAATAGAGCAACTACAAAGTGATTTTTGGACATGTGAAGAGATATGTATTCGATTAGTTCATAACAAGCCGTATCTATACTACGATTAGGAGAAAATCCGTGCTGAGCTGCCGATAATAGTTTATTGTTATGAATATAATTGGACAAGCGAAAAAAGAATAGCTTTTCAAAAATTTTAGAGAATACTGGTAAGATTGAGATTGGGCGATAGTTATGGTAATCATTATGGTTCCCATTTTTATAGATGGGGATAATTTTAGCCATTTTAAGAGATTTAGGAAAGGAGCCTGCGATAAGTGAAATGTTAAATATATGCGCCAAAGGAAGTGATATGCTAGAGTTTACTGCAATTATAACATCGGAACGAAAGCCTAAAGGATCGGGGGAAGATGAAGATTTTAATTGCCTGATAACTTTAGATATTTCTTCATGGGTAGTTGGAGTGGCAAAGAAAGAGAGAGAAGATGATGGGGAATTGAAAGGATAAGAAGGAGGGGGGAATTGGGGTTGGGGAGGAGAGGGTAGAAGAATTTTAAGGAAGTCAGATAGTACGGATGGGGATAGGTTTCGAGGATCTGGTAATGGCGAGTACGTAGATTGAGAGCATGGAAGAAGATTATTAATTGTTTTCCATTTAGTTTTACTAGAGTAAATTTTACCAAATAGCTGCGCAAAGTAGTTGCGTTTGGTATTTTTGATGATATTTCGCAGCAGGTTAGAAAAAGTACGGAATTTTTTGCTTGTTTGGGGGTTAGGATTGCGACGGTATTTGCGGTATAGTGCATTTTTATGAGCCACTTGACGAAGGATATAACAGTTTAACCAGGGTTTGCGGAATGGTTTATCAGCTTTTCGACGGGTGGAAGTGACGTAAGGAAAGTAGCGATCATAACCAAGACGAAAATGGGTACAGAACTTTTCAAAAAGTGAGTTAGTTTCAGAGGAGTTGCCAAAAATTTCAGCCCAGTTAGTAAGTAGGAGAAACGACTGAAAAACTATTAAACGAGGAGGTGAAACTAATCTGTATCTGATAGCTGTAGGAACATTGGGTAGTGCTGAAAATGAGTTGTAGATATAGTAAATTGGAAGATGATCAGATACTGGTAAGTCAAGTGAACCACTGTAATATCCGTTTATATGACTTGTAAAACATTGGTCGATCGTGGAAAAGGAGTTGTGAGCTAAAGAGTAATGCGTGTAAGACGTTATTGTGGGATTTAAACCAGATTGGAGTGTGAGATCCATTAGTGAATTTAGGTTACTTGATGATTTAAGGAAATCGATATTAAAATCACCTAATAAGATAATTGTTTTATTTTTTGATTGAAGATCTAGAAGTAGGGATGAAAGAAAAGATATAAATGGGTGAAATAGGCCAGAAGGAGGTCGGTAGACGGTAATAATGAAATATTTATTATTAATGAGGATAGTGAGTGTTTCATAGTTATCAGAAGTTGTGGTATATTCAGTTAGTACTGTAAAATGTAGACGGCAGGATATATAAGTTATTATGCCTCCTCCTTTTTTGAGAAGGCGGTGGACTGCAACTGGGGAATACCCTGTGAGAGAGGGGATCTCGGATAATGAGCGGGTCCAGGTTTCAGTGATGGATAAAACTTGGGGGGCAATATGAAGATTAGCTAGGGATGAAGTGAGAGAAGAGAAATTAGCATTAATACTTCGAATGTTTAGGCAAAGTAAGAATAAGGGATGCTGAGATTGGTTGGCTATATATTTGCAGATCAAATCGTTGAGATCATTTAGTGATGTAGGATTAGTTGCAGCTGACATGAAAACGGGGGTTTAGAGATGGACTAATTGTAAAGAGAAAGGATAATAGGAAAGTAAACAAACAGTGAACAACAATTTTAGTGAGGAAGCTAATACGTGTATAAGACAAATTCCTATGGTGGAAATACGGATAAAAAAAATCACTTGCTGTAGTTAGGAAATTAGTATTAATAGGCTTTATAAATAGGAGATATATATCATTGTTAACACAAATAGTCAGTAAATATCTAAATAGTAGAGAAAGGTTTGTATTGAATGTTAAGATTAAAAATTGTTCATAAGTCTTGCAGGTCATTGTAGTTACGTAAAGATATAGTTTGAGAGGTATCAGTTTTTCGGATCATGATGTTTCCATTACTGACCCATAGGTATTTGTAATTTAGGTCTTTTTGCCTTTTCTTGGCTTGAATAAAGATGTCTCTAAAATAAGGTGACAAATGTTCATTCAGGTAGATGGGGAAGTCTTCATTAAAGATATTTACGTCCTTTGTTGTTAGCAGCTTGAAATTCTTTTTCTTACTTTTCAGTAGGTTAAATTTTACACTCTTCCTTAGAAATTTTACCACTATAGGTCTAGGACTGGAATTTTTGGAAGATTTTTTATTGATTCTATGAACGGCGTTTATGTCATGCCTCGTACATTCGACTTGAAGAGTTGAAGCTATCTTTGTAACAATCTCTTGTAAATCTTCTTGAGGTTTTTCGGGAATTCCTCCAATGATTAAGTTTGAATTATAAGAATATTGTTCAGATTCAATTAATTTTGTTTTAATGCAGTCTATCTCCTTTTTTAGCTTGTCGTTTTCTAATTTTACCATATCATAATTTTGTTTATGCGTTCTAATTTCAGATTTTATGTTCCTCAGTTCCTCTTTCATTGAGTCGAATTCTTCAGTGAAGAATTCGAATGCTTTGCTTAAGTCATTTACTTGTGCTTTAACATTGTCGAGTTCATTCAGCTTATTTAAAATTGCCGTTAATTTAGATTTAATCCAGTTGATTTCTTTATCCATGATGGTTGTATCCACGATATTAGGGATAGATCCGGATTGTATTACACTTTTCTTTAGGGAAGAAGGTACACTCACGGAACTTGAGTCGGGCGCAGGAAGTGCAGTGGGTGTATGACCTTTATTTTCAACGAGGCAGCTATCACATACATAAGTGTTGATTAAAGAATCACAGTTGACAAATACACTATCGGAGATATTATTGCATTTGGCGTGAAACCATTTCTTACATGATCCGGTGCATTGTACAGCATGTTCAGCTATTTTTATGTATTTCTTACAAGTACCGCATGATCTTGGTCCCATACTTTGCCATTATAGATGAAAATCGTGACAAAGAAAGTATTTATAACAAAGATGAGCGGTAACAATGACCATATTGAAACAATGCCAAGACGTTAAGAAATTAAAATATCGTTGTAAGTTTTGAATTATTCATAAAAAGAATACATAAATTTAACGATAAATACCAGGTTACTCGAATAAAAACTGGGGCCAGCCGAGACTAGAAGAGTTCATTAACCAGGTCCAGAAATTACGAATCCAATATAGTTAGGTTGGATAGTAACAAATTAGGATCTCCGAGGAGCAGCTTTTTAAACGCTTTGGCTGTGTAGACTGTGTATGGATTTTTTTTAAATAACATTGAGATTTGCATTTAGATAAGATAGAATAAGTCTTTATTTAACTTGATTAAGCAGTTGCATCTAGTTAGTATTTTCTTTATTTTACTCAAATTTATCTTTAGAATTTTCATATAACCTCTTTTTTCCAATTTGATAGTTTTTCTTGAAATAAAGATTACTTTGCTTTAATTCTAATATCTTGCCTACCTATATCAATTGAGGTAATTCACTCTCGAGTCTTCTTTTAATTTAAATTTACGAACCCGACACTCTGATCATGTATATATATATAACTAGCAGAGGACCCAGCGTTGCCCGGGATAATTACGCTTGTAGGTAAATAGAACAACCTCAAAAAGCTAAAGTAAACTTCCAAATTGGTTAAATAATAACTCAATCACTACAATATAGAGCGAAGGGAATATCCATTTTAAGAAAAATCCGAATGACAGGAATTTACCTCTTCAATGAAAAAATCCATTCTAGGTGATATACCGGGACTTGATTTACCGAAAAAAAATATTTTAAAGGCTCACAATGGATGGACCTCTCCAAAGATGCCTTCTAGTCTAAATAGTTTTTTACTCACGTAATCTTACTTTAGATGTACACTTGATATTGTTGCAATTTCCTTTCTTCTTTCGATGTCTTGAAGCAAAAATTGCCCATTCATCACTTTGTGTAGTCTAGCGGTCGCTGATTCTTCTATTTACTTGCTTACCATTTGCTCAATACTGCACGGAGCTAAAGGAGTGCTTCCTCTATCGTCTTCACTCTTTCTCAATAGTCTGCTAACTCATTATCTCCAGTTACTGATCATTTTTAAAGATTTTAAAGAATTCTCTTTTCTAAGAAAAGCCTGAAAAACAGGAATTCTATGCATTGAATTCTATATTGCACAAAATTTGCCTTGCATTGTTGGTCATGAAATATATATTGTTGATCCGTGCAGAGTGTTTGTGAATTGAGTGTTGATACCATTGTTGATACTTATTGTTCCAAAAACTTTGTCTTGCATTGTTGGTCATGAGATATTTCTCATTAATATGCCCTGCCATAACCATGAATATTGTTTTTTCTTATCAATAATTATTATTTTTTCGAAATCTGAGGTAGACAGTGACCTTTCTCATGCTTTGAAGGTCATGTATGCGAAATTTTATCAAGAACGGAATAAAACTGTAGATTTGTATAAAAAACAAACGCACAAACTCACAAACAAACATCCTTCTTTATATATACAGAAGAAGGATATTTGTGAGTGGGTTTGTGGGTTTGTTTCTTATACAAATCTAGAGTTTTATTCCGATCTTGATGAAATTTTGCATACCAGATCTTCAACGCATGAGGAAAGTCACCGTCTACCTCAGATTTCGAAAAAATAATAATTATTGATAAAAAATTCCGAATATTCATGGTTATGGCAAGGCATATTAATGAGAAATATCTCATGACCAACAATGCAAGGCAAAGTTTGTGCAACAATACTTAACAATGGTATCAACACGCAATGCATCAACACTATGCAAGGATCAACATTATATATATACTAGCAAAGGTACCCGGCGTTGCCCGAGATAATTACACTTGGATGTAAACAGAACAATCTCAAAAAATTAAATTAAATTTTGCAATATCTTAAAACTAAACACATGAAAATGCTTAGAATTAATACAGTAAAAATTCTTAATGAAAATTCGAAAAAAATCTTTTTAAAGGCTCACAATGGCTGGACCTCTCCAAGGATGCCACTGCTAGTCTAAATAATTTCTTACTCACGTAATCTTACCTCAGATGTATACTTAGTGTTGTTGCAATTTCCACTCTTCTCTCGATGTGTTGAAGCAAAACTTGGCCATTCATCACTTTGTGCAGTCTAGCGGTCGCCGATTCTTCTATTTACTTGCTTCCCATTTGCTCAATACATCACGGAGCTAAAGGAGTGCTTCCTCTGTCGTCTTTCCACTCTTTCTCAATAGTCTGCTAACTCTCCATTATCTCCAGTTACTGATCATTTTTAAAGATTTTCAAGAAATTAAGTACTTAGAACTCTCTTTTCTAAGAAAAGCCTGAATAACAGGGATTCTATGCATTGTTACAAATTGAAACTTATCCATATTACATCATCATTTTATGTTCATTGTTATAATTCTTGGAAAGATTGCTTTAACATTACATCATCATTCTGTGCTCATTGTTATTGGTGAATTGCGCGTTGATACCATTGTTGATGCGAACACAATGGGCCTATTGTTGCACAAACTTTGCCTTGCATTGTTGGTCATGAGATATATATTGTGGGTTCATGCAGTGTGTTTGTGAATTGCGTGCTGATACCATTGTTGATACCTATTGTTGTACAAACTTTGCCTTGCATTGTTGGTCATGAGATATTTCTCATTAATATGCCCTGCCATAACCATGAATATCGATTTTTTATCGATAATTATTATTTTTCCGAAATCTGAGGTAGACAATGACCTTCCTCATGCTTTGAAGGTCATGTATGCGAAATTTTATCAAGATCGGAATAAAACTGTAGATTTGTATAAAAAACATACAGACAAACAGACCCACCCACCCACAAACATCCTTCTTTATATATATAGAAGAAGATATCTCATGACCTACAATGCAAGGTAAAGTTTGTGCAATATATATTTAAGTTTCAATTTCTGACAATGCATAGAATTCCTGTTATTAAGGCTTCTCAAAGAATTGAGAGTTCATAGTAATTGACAATTTCTTGAGAACCTTTAAAAATGATCAGTAACTGGCGATAATGGAGAGTTAGAAGACTATTGAGAAAGAGTAGAAAGACGACAGAGCAAGCATTCCTTTAGCTCCGTGCTGTTTTGAGGAAATGGTAAGCATGTAAATAGAAGAATCGGCAACTGCTAGACTACACAAAGTGATGAATGGCCAGGTTTTGCTTCAAGACATCGTGAGAAGAGTAGGAATTGCAGCAACATCAAGTGTACATTTAATGTAAGATTACGTGACTAAGAAATTATTTAGACTAGCAGTGGCATCTTTGATAGGTCCATCCATTGTGAGCTTTTAAGAATTTTTACTATTTTTATTAATTCAAAGCGTTTTCATGTGTTTATTTTTAAGATATTTCAAAATTTATTCCAAAAAAAGTTCGAGCCACGCAGGGGTTATCACCTTGCTTATTTGGTAGCGCAGCAGATCCAAACATTTCCTAAAAATACATTTTGGCTTTATTCTGTGGGAATGTTTTGGAAACTGAGATGCTGATAATGCGATGACTGAACGTTCGTTTCCAAGAATTATTGATAATGCGCATAATTATGGAGTTGAAAATGCATAACAGAACATTAATAAGGCAGCGTCTATTGATTAGGCATAGGAGCCACGCGTGTCATTCTTGAGCTCCCTAGCAAACGTCCAGAGGACTGGCAAAAATGTGTGTGTCTGTAAAGGAAAGAGAAAGAACAAGTATTGGTCAGATAAACACTGCAACTAAAACAGAAAACATATACTCTGCAACAGAGAAACTCTGCAACTAAAAAAGCTATACGGGCGTTTGAAACATCTGTACAACAGGCGTTTCGAATAGAACAACAGGGTATAAGAGCTTCTACGTCAATGGTTGGTTTGGTTGGTTTATTAGAAACTTGGCGTCGACTACTAAGGTCATTTTGCGCCTTTTACACAAGTTATAACAGTACGCAGCCCGGGACAAACACAAACATCCATGCCCACGGCGGGATTCGAACCCACGACCAGGCGGACTCGAGTACTAGAAAGCCTACGCCCTAGTCCTCTCGGCCACCTGGCCGGCCTACGTCAATGGCAAGAAAAAGTCTTGAGTCTAAAGTATCTGGTGATGCCCTGCACTGGTGAGGAAAGTCAAGACGAGTTTAGATAAAGTCCCAGTATATCACCTAGACTTCCTGTTTTTCGTATATTTAGTAGAATGGATAATCCCTTTGCTCTGTGTTGTATTTATTGAGTTATTATTTACCCAATTGGGAGTTGTAATTTAATTTTTTGAGATTGTTCTCTTTACCTACAAGTGTGATTATCCGATAACTCTGCTAGTTGATTATATTGGAGGATTTTCTCTGTTGGAAATTCATTGAAATTGAGCTAGCCTACATTGGGAGGGGATGATTCCCTATTTTATTTATAATCAATTGATAGAGGTCACACTATTGTGTATATTTTTATATATATTTTCCTATTGTGTTTTATATATTAAAACAACCCAAACAACATCATATGAATACTGAGTATTTAGGTTTTTAGATCATCGCTAGTCTTTTGTGTAGGATCTCTCTTGGACAGCACATAATAATCGATTTTTGTTCGTTTCGTTTCTCGAAACTAACTTAATGTACTTGGATCGAGAGTGACATCTAACGGCAAAAGCGGAATTCCTCACAAAATTTAAAAATTCTTAACAAGAAAACGGAATGCCATCTTCTATGAACATTAATTGTTGAAAATAATTATTATTCTAAAATACCATTTTCACTAAATTTGTTATCAATTCAGGTCTTCCGTCTTTCACTTTTCACTAATATGCAAAGAATCAGAATCTGTTTTTCCCATAGAGTTTAGCTTTAAGCTCTTGATACTATCTGCTGATGGCACAGCTTTGAACATTTTTGGCACAGATGATCTTCAGTAGCGGACCTTTATTGATAATCTTTCTTTCTGAATCGAGGTGGTGTATTCACCTTTCGTTAACTCTAACAATATTGCTTAAGAAACCACTACCTTTACGTTCAAGCGCAGAAGCAATTGTTGACTAATGCCCAATCTTTTTTGTTTCAAGTCACAAAAGAGTTCGTGGACCAATCGTGCACTAAGTATCGGTAATCGTATTTCTGCGGTACACGTTCCCGTGATATTCCACACAAGCAGTTGACCTCTGTTCCTACGTTATGTGACGATTTAGTCTATTGAGTTCATTGACAAGATTCCGATTCTAGTGGCCTATTGCAATGAAATGAAAGATGGATTGTTGCCCGGACCCCGATTAAATGGCAACTAGATTGCGTCAGTAAAGTCATGGCCCACTAGATTATAGAAGGCCTGTCCATTCGATGATAGGAAGTGGAGGCAAATAGGTTTCTCGTATGCCACAATGGCGCTAAAACTCGTCCCTAGCCAAAGCTTCGGTTTCATTTAACCAAATCTATCGCACGCGTTTTCGTTTTGTTAACGACAATCAGATGTTAACAACAATCATGACAATAATTAAAGAACGAACAAAGCGTATTGAATCAACACCACCACGGTCTATAGAAGTAAATGGTCGTTCAACTCCCGTCATTTTCCATTGTAAAGGGAAGCTAGGGAATTCAGATCACGCTAGGAGCTGCATAGTCGCAATGAACTTTCTGCGCTGTATGCGGACCTAGCGTGATCTGAATTTCTTAACTTATAATGTTATTTTATTTATTTAGTTGATGCCCAAAATTAATAGTGAGCTATGTAATGCATTCAATAGTTGGATTGTCAATTATTTCTTTAAGATTATGTAGAATACATTAATTTCGTCAGTATTATGCCAATAATTCCGGCTGCATTGAAACTGAAAATGAAACTAAAATTTCTAGTTCACGATAGGGCGGCGCTGTAAGCATTTTTAGTCCGATTGTACATGCAGCGCCATTTTTCAATTGAGTTACCCCCCTATCGGGAGCTAGAAACTTTAGCTTCATTTTTCAGTGGAGTTGGATGACCATGTACTATCTAAAGACTATGACACCACCTAGAAAGAACGTCTGCGCACTGAAACGTTATACATTAATAAATTAAAAGATTAAAAATTATTATAGATAATTTAATTAAAATAAATAATTATAAAAATAATTATTAAAACTTATAATTAGACACAGAAGAATGTTAGGCTAAATTAAATAGCTATATCGCCTATTCAGAATGCATTATTTTCAATTGCATGGGGACGAGTTTTAGCGCCACTGTGGCAAAAATAAGAAACCTATTTGCCTCCCATTTTAGATGCTGAAAAGCAGCGAATGGACAGGCCTTCTATAGTCTAGTGAGCCCTGGTAAAGTCGAGGCCTTCGAGATTAACAAGGCCTGAGCATACTGCTCCGTTTCAATGCTAAAATGCGTGCGTGAGCGATTTCCCCTATCTGCCGCCAGATGTCCTTCATTGTGGATGGATTTGGATGGATTTTCAGCCTGCATCTCCCCTTCAGTCCAAAAGACTAGCTGTTTGGGATGAAAGGATGATAGTGAAACAGACGAGCACAAATATCCATGCTTTCGGCGGGATTCGAACCCCGCGACTCTCTGGTTACGACAGCGGCAAGACCCGCGCCTCAACGCTCTCTGCCACCGAGCCAGCTACTTTGTGAATAAAATCTCCGAAAAAATATGTTGGTCAACGGAAAAACAGCGATGTTTGCGAAGCTTTACCAAATTCAATGAGGCTTCAAATAAAACATATGTTCCACATATTGCTTCCATTACAGTGCTAACCATTGTAAAGTGTTCATTTTCATAGTTTCAAAACTTTTCGAGAAAGAGGCTCTTAATGTACTCTGTCTCCCGTGTTAATGCAACACCTTCTAGACACAAGGCCTCGGCACGGAAGACTAACGTCAAACAGTAGGCAGCAAGGCCAACTATAGATACAGGCCAGGGCAGTCGAAAACAATGTAAAAAGTGATTTTCGACTGCCCCGGCCTGTATTTATAGTTGAAATGCTGCCTACCGAGGCCTACGAGATAACAAGGTCAGTTGCTAGCACCCCGATGGTCAGGTGACTTTTTCGTTTCCAGGCCTTATCTCGTTGGCCTCGGCTGCCTACTGTATGACGTCAGAGTGTTCCGTGTCGAGGCAACACCACCTAAAGACAAGGCCTGAGAGCGGAAACGTCATCCATTGTTAAAACGTCATAAGTAGTCATCTTTAATCACATTTCTACCAATGATAAGCCCGAAATTATGACTAGGTATGATGATGTAACAATGTATGAAATTTCTGTGCGCAGGCCTTCTCTTTAGGTGGTATTGGTCGAGGCCTTGTGTCTAGAAGGTGTTGGTTTATGTCGCCCAATATTTGATGCCCATAAATTGACACGCTTTTCATTAAAAAAAAATTGAAAGCACTAATTTAGCCATTCTAACCAAATTTAAACAATGAGTTGGAATGTAGTATAAATATTAGTAAAAAATATCATTTAATTTCATATTTTATAAAAAATTATTTAACTTTTAATTTGTATAATTAACATTTTTTTATTTTAAAGAGTTTCAAAGAAAATTTAAAAAATATTATAAACGTCTCTCAAAAAACTATCATAAAATCTCAATTATCATAATGAATTTACTAGATTTTGATGTCTCTTTATTGGGTTGAGGTTTATTGTAATGATATAAATCACTAATATTTATACGTAGCTCATTTAAATTTTAACATGTGCATTTCAATTTGTAAAGACTTATTTAGCGGTAGCGGTAATTAGCTAGAATTTCGTTGATATAGCTATAAGTAAAAGTTAAAATCTTTCGACGTTTTCATGGCTTTCCAATCAGATGGGAATTTAAAATTCATAATTTCATATATAAATAAATTCAATTTATTTTATTAGTAATAAAAAAACACGCTATGTAAATATTTTTAAATAAGATAGACGAAAATCTAACTAAATATCGCTACCGCTAACAAAAAAAGAGCCAGCCATTGCTACCCTTTGTGGTGTGATGAAGTAAAGAGAAGGGTAAAACAACTTTTTAAAAATTATATACCTTTTTCTCATATTATGTCAAATTATATGATACAGTTTAAGAAAACATATTTAACAGAACATTTTATTTTTTTTTAATAGCACAAGTTTTTCAAAAGTAGATGGCGATAGTCTGTTTCTGAGTGAGGTTAAAATCAACTGAACAAACGCTCAACTGGAGCACTAGATGTGATGCTTGTAATGTAGCGTAAAAAGATTTTTTTTATTACTGGATATTTTTGAAGCATTTCAACTTTCCTAGAAGGATCTGCCAAGTATTTGTCCACGATTGCTGCTGATGAAGAAGCATTTCCCATCTCGAAATCATAAAAATCAACATCTTCATCATTTGATTCTAAAATAATTAAAATGTTAATTATTATCCTAATATATTTATAACATTACTTATGACTACTTGACTACAAATGCAAATAAAGATGTACTTTGTGATTTTTCAAAGTTTTCTGCAGGGAGAAATGGTTCAACTGCATTTGTGAGCAGTTTTCTTGCTCTGAAGTTTGTCCTTCATCTTCAATCCATGATAGCTTGAACATTGGATGAGTGACAGCTGCCAAAATCATTTGATCATCGTGGAAGTAGGAACCAAATCTTTTGTTTAAACCATTCAAAAGACCAACAATTAGAGGTTTAACAATGGAACCAAAAAAACGCCCGAATTAATCGAAATAATCAAATAAAAAAATCCGATATATCGAGTTGGATTTATTCGAATCTTTTTTCATATTTTAGCGAATTTTCAGCATATTTTGGATTCAAAAAATATCGCTTGGATTCAAAAAAAAAAAAAAAGCTAGGGACGCTAAAAATTCGCTGACTCTGTATGGGAAATAAGCGCGCTATGAAATCGCTACAATAGCGATAGCGACGCTAATAGTAGCGTGCTATTTTTAGCGGTAGCAGTAGATAACCCGGTGGTATACGCGCATACTAATGAGGAGGGGGTG
>JAHWFO010117657.1:1966953-2016389 GCA_023313115.1 Rhysida immarginata | reverse complement strand
CACCCCCTCCTCATTAGTATGCGCGTATACCACCGGGTTATCTACTGGTAGCGATGCCAACACTGCTTATAGTATAGTGGCTAGAAGAATAGTGGCAGCGAGAGTTCAAATCTGATTCCTCGAATGATGATGCCGCCAGATGGCAGCTACATCAACATAGTAGCTAAACATCCAGAGCTTTACATCAATAAGGCTCCATTAATTTCTTCGTAAAATTTATAAATTTGATTTATTATTTCATTTTCATTCCAGAACATTTAATAATATAACATTTTAATAATATTTCGACCTTCCCCCCTTTTTGTTTTTAATTTAGAGATGATTTTGCAGTATTTTTTAATTTCAAATGATTTTATTTTTTTTTTTCAGTTATCGTATAGTGAAATACACGACCGTTTCACACCGAGTTATTTTCTTTAGATAAGTTTTTTGATTTCTTCATCTGATTTTAGTTTTGCAATAAAATAGCAGCCCTTCCCTTCTTATTGTTGCAATCTAAAATTTCAAGAACCACTTTTCTGTCTAGATTTCTCATTTATTTTTTTCTTTATGTAAAATCTAAGAAATTTAGAATAATTTTTAAAAAGTCCTTATTTTTAAATAACGAAATACAATCAAAACAGCTTTAAATACAAATTTATTATATATCTTCCTTTTTTAAAAAATAATAAGAATTTTTTTTTTAAAACTATTAACCTAAAATATCTGATATTTAATATTTTATCATCAAATAAAAAAGTAATTTGGTTGTTATTCATGTGATAAATGAATTTTATATGAAAAAAGATATTATCTTTGTATATCTATATATTTTTCAATATTGTGCATTCCACATATGAGAACTTCCGAGTTACAGGGGCGAACGCCTCATCTTTGAATTTTTTCTCCTGAAACATCTGTGAAAATTCATTTTTTATCATTTGTACGGTAGCCAGCTGTATACAGCATTATATTATTATTAGATTTTATGTTGATATTTTATTAAACTAAATTTAGCAGATCTAAGTTTAATGATTAAGGAAGGGCTCATATTCCATGCTTTATCTTATTAAGGATGGATACCTTCATGTATCTCTGATCTTATATTTCAACTTATTTATAACAGATATTTTTCATTTATTTTAACGTTAAAGAGTATTCTCAAGTTCTGTGGAAGACAATTACTGAAATAAACAAAATTTTTATAAATAAATATAAGTCACCCGAAATATAGCTGAATAAACCCTCCTTCATCCTAAGATTTCCATCTCATCTCCCGGGTAATTCGCATCTATGTCGATTGCAGCGCCACCGCTACTATTATCAAATCGGGAATCAACCACGTAGCATTGCGAGTAATAGCCGTTGCCACACAATTCTTCTAGCCACTATCCTTATAGGAAACAATTCACCTTTTAAACTTCTGAACTACAATTAGATCAGGCTCGCCACAAAAAATGGCCGACGATGTTGCTAGTGCATCATGGGGGATATTTGGGAGTTCATTTAAGTGTCCAAAATTATTATTTTTAATCCTGTTCCTCATAAAACGCTTATTTTTAAGCTTATTTTTGTAGGTGTTTTTTGTTGTGGACTGTCCAGGAAACCAAGTAACAATGTCATCATACGTAGGGTGAGAAGGCCGACCAATCGCAGTTAAAGAGAGGCTAGATGTAGATTCACTATACTTACTTATTTACTTTTCAAACCCGATTATCAGTTAGGGTCGCGGGGGCAGCATCCCTATAGAGGATCTCCAACGATCGCGATCTTCCGCCATCAGGGCGCATGTCCTCCCTGGTAATACCCAAGCGACTCGAACCCAGATTCTGCATGTTCTAGGCCGACCCAGTGGTCTCTTACTCACCGGCTTGGAAAACAAAAATTTTTAATTTTTTGCATCTGAAATACATTTCTATCAAATAACATTCATTCAGCTGTAGAGCATTTTTTGACACAGTGCTAATTTATTCAAAATTTCAGGCCTAGCTGTATTTTTTAATTTATTTATTTTTGAAATTATCATGAATTTAAATTGTCATCTGATGGAGAAACCATGAAAAGATCAAAAGATTTTTATTTTTTGCATCTGAAATGGATTCATACAGCTGTACAGAATATATCAACAAAATGGGCGTCCTTACCATTGTTTTTATCAATGAAATTGGTAGAGACTTTACAATACAATAAAGGGAAAACGGAGTTTTCGACTAGTTTCGCCATTTATTCCCGCCTTTATCAAGGATATATACTACACTAAAGGCTTCTCGCCCTTATATACAGAAAATATGATACAGTGGAGTAATATGACTGGATAAAATATAACGAATGGCAAGATAAAAGCATAGAGTAATATAATCTGGGTACAATGGACGTAGAAGTAAAATAAACAGGATAGGTGTACATTGATTGGATAAGAATGAAAAGTAAAATTCTGACTTATCCCGGTTACAAAAATTCCCTGACTTTTACCGGTCGCTAGCCATCTTGGGTACATTATAAAAAAATATATACTGCTTTGCAATGAAATTGCCCCACCAACAAGGAGTTATCCGAATAAGCCAAAAGTTGGTATACAACAAGAGATATGTCTGAACACACCTTTATTATGGAGCCAAGATATCGCCTGTTTGTACAGGGTGTCCCAATGGAAAGCAGCTTCAGTAGGCACCACTCTAGCGGCGATGCATTGTTCCAACCGCAGGTGTAATTGATCATACAGGTGGCGAATGTCATCTTGGGGTACGTCTGCCCACGCCTGGTGAACCTGCTGTGTAGTTCATGGAGATTGTGGAGTGATCGTAAACGACATCCCACCATCCCAATTGGCGATAGGTCCAGGAACCTCGCAGGCCATGACAAGCAGTTGACATCATGCAGACATGCCATGCTCATGTTTGCCGTTTGCGATCTGGCGTTGTCCTGCTGAAAGACTGCGCCGGGTATGGTGTGCAGAAAGGGCAGCAATACGGGCTGCAGAATTTTTTTGACGTACCGTGCTGCTGTCAGGGTGCCTTGAATGGTGACTGCATGCATGTAATCGTTTATTAGACGGAGGTAGAATACTTTTCCATTCTTAATTCCGTCTCAGATTTACTGTAATTTTCTTTTTGTATTTTGTTATCTTATTCGTTTATGCATCAGCCCTTCTTTATTCATTTATACCTATCATTTTTAATTATTTTTATTCTATATTGTCTGTTATTTATTATCCAAACACTATTTTTCTGCCTTAATCCAGTTAGTGCATTGCTAAATTTTTTTAATGTACCTAAGGTGGCTAGCGACCGGGAAAAGTCAGGGAATTTTTTTAACCGGGAAAAGTCAGAATTTTACTTTTCATTCTTATCCAATCAATGTACACCAATGCTGTTTATTTTACTTCTACCTTCATTGCACCCAGTTTATATTACTCTTTGCTTTAACTTGCCTATTCATTGTATTTTATCCAATCACATTACTCCACTGTACCAAATTTTCTGTATATAAGGGCGAGAAGCCTCTAGTGTAGTTTATATCCTTGATAAAGGCGGGAATAAATGGCGAAACTAGCCGGAAACTCTGTTCTCCCTTTATTGTATTGTAAAGTCTCTACCAGTTTCATTGAAAGAAACAATACTAAGAACACCCATTTTGTTGATCTTACCTACTTCATCTATAAGATGTTCCACACGAAGATGAAACTCGCTTCTACTATCCAGAACATATGGTTTAACCGTATTTGCCTACGTGAACGTCTCGAACAGAAGTACCCCCATATCATCCGCAATAGGTCGACTGCAGACCAAGCCACGAATTCTGCTACGAACCTAGGTAACTAGAGCTACTTTTATTCGGTATTCTAAAAAACAACGCCTGAACGAAGAACTCTATAGACTTCACCTGCAAGTCTCCTCATTTCTTCCACCGGATTTCCTCTTGCCATTGATAGACGAGGATGAAAGCAGCCTGGACTCCTGCGTCGCCCACGTCTTCCCAATCGTACCTCTACAGTTTAACAGGATTTCAACTTCCAAGAGAATGTTGTTTACCTTACTTCAATCTTTCTCCGAATATGAAGCAGTCCTTTTGGACAAAGGCCTGAAACGCATCATCCATATGAAGCCCAACCTCCATTCCATCATTTCAAACACTGAACGCGCTATTTCCTTCCTACCTCCAACGGATAGCCCTCCAGTTCGCACCATAGCCAGCAATCTCATTAGGTAATCATACAACGACGCATAAGCCTCCTTAATCTTTTGAACAATAATCTTCTCGCTTTGAACAATAATTTTAAAAAAAGTTTATAAACTGAAGAGGGGAAAAAAATCCCGAAAACGTTTTTTAAACTACATTTCAAGTTTGTCATCTACGTGTCTACGGATCATCGAACTTTCATCATAGACCTTCTTCACCTATTACTGTGTGCCTCCCTGTGTTTCGTGTAACATTTCTCCACAAGACCTTTGTTTCAATTGTGTTTCGTCCTCTTCAGCCTTTGCATTTCTCCATTTGCATTCGTTGTTTTTATTATTTATTTTTATTTATATTTCTTTTAATTAAATGGAGTTTTTATTTATTTTAATTAATTACTTTTAGCAAAATTATTACCGGCCCAAATCTTAATAACGTCATAAATCATTTTTCTAAATTCAAAGAAGCAACTCGGTCGTTCTTTTTTAAGTAAAAGCGGAGTTGCAAGTACAGTGGCTAGAGGTAATAGTGTGTCAATAAGCCATATGCAAAACCCCAGTGCATTAGGGGATTGATAGTATCAACCGACATTTACAAGAAATCCAAACATGCGCATTATGACCCTGCAACAATGCAAAGTACAACCTTCATTATCAAATTTCAAGAGCAACAGCAAACAAACGCGTGAACCGGCTTTGTTTACTACTGTGATTGTCTGCGTTTACTATCAATCCCAATAGTTTTGAATAAGGTCTATTGAATACTAAATGCAGCCTGAGAAATGTAATGATGACTGATGACACCGCCAGAAGGCATGACTATCTAATGCGCCGACAATTACTCTATAATGCATGGGATTCAATGCAAGTTTAACAGCATTAATACTTTAAAAATACTTGTTAATAAAATAAAATAAGACTGTAAACTTGAAATAATATGCAGACAAACCAATTAAATGAATTTCAAAGCAGTATTCGCTTTTTTTATTATTTAATCGAATAGCCATTTTTCTCATTTCTTGGTTGGTTTTCATTTGTTTTACGGTTTCGTAATGTGTCTTTATTAAAAATTAGCGAATATAATAATATAATCTAGGACGATTATTGCTAATAATTCGAGTGGAATTAAAATGCCTAATTATTTGATTTGATTTTGAAAGTGAAAGATACATTCACACCGGGAAACAGAATTAAAACAGAATTGCATTCAGATATGCTAAATGATATTGCAAAATGTTTATCTGTGATAGGTATAACACACAGTAACAAATAGCATTATCAAGTTCTACGTTCTTACGCGCTTGCACTTTCTAGTAAAAACACTAAACAAAGAAAAAAAGTGCAATGCGTGAGGAAAGTAAACTTTTAAAGCTCACACGTACACAATAAAATATTGTATATTTGTTTTTATTTAGTTACCATATGTAAAATGATTTTAATAAAAAAAAAACTAACCACACTATAAATGATTGAATAGGTTTTGTAATTAGATCGTAAAAAAGTGTTTAGAACAAAATGAGGAATTAACAATATTACTGTAAAAAACAATTTATAAAATCACAGAAAACAATTATAAATATAAAAAAATTTTAAAATATAAAAAGGAAATTTCAATTTAAAAACCATTACATTTTTCCATATAATTATCTTCTGCGCTTAAATTTTTGTAGCAATTAAATAATACCTTTTGTAATTCGATTAAGTAATAAATAAAACGAACATTGCTTTGAAATTCATTTAATTAGGTTTATCTGCATATTATTTCAAGTTTTCAATATTATTTTATTTTATTATACAAGTATTTTTAGAGTGTTAATGCTGTTAAACTTACATTGAACGCCATGCATTATACAGTAATTGTCGGCGCATTAGATAGTCATGCCGTCTGGCGGTGTCATCAGTCATGATGACGCGAAATCAGCGGCAATTGACACTATTTCTTCTAGCCACTCTGGTTGCAAGTTGACTCTGCACATTGTTGCATTTTGGATCACCATTTGCAGCACTATTGTACCAATACCTTCTAGGGTGCGTTGACTTATTTATTCCGAGTGACTCCCGTGACTCGGAGTCATTCGGATTCCGTTTCTTTATTCGCTCGGAGTTAACTCCCTTGACCTCCAACGTCAGGGCACGCTCGGAGTCATTCGGAGTTTGTTTCTTTATTCGCTTCGAGGGCGACTCGGGTTAACTCCCTTAACTTCTACTTTCAAGTTGGAGTCATCGGAGTCAAAAATTTAATGAGGGAGACGACGCAACAATAAAGAGTGCCAACAAAGTTGCGACTTCAACGATGATTAATTTTGTTACAATGAGATAATGTTTGCGAGCGTGCTTGTTAGGAGCCGTGGAACCATACAAACAAAAGAAAAGATTTTATTTCTTCAAGCTGGCGCATACCTAGTTTAACCATAAACATGGCCGCCTCTATTTTTCGAACGTGCACGATCATAGACTATCATAATTGGTTAGCCTTCCATTGTTGTAGGATATGGCACGATACAAACGAAAATTTAGCTTAATTTGATCCAAAGTTTTGATTCGAGAAAATTTCATCGGCATAATTATTAATTTTTATATGCTCAATCTCAGTTCCATCTTTACGCATGGGCCCAGGGCCAACACCTCCGAGAAAAAAGGTCTGCGGACAAAAGTTGTATTCATTGTTACGTCATCATCAAGCGGCGAAATTTACGGCTTATTATTGGTAGACATACGATTAACAATAGCCGCTTGATGGTGTAAAAATATATATATACCTTTTGTCCGCAGGCCTTCTCTTTAGAAGGTGTTGCCAGGGCCCCGTGATCCAGAGGCCACCCTAGACTCTGTAATAGTAAATTAAAATTACAATTATGACCACAGCTTTATTTTTATAAAAATAATAAATATATTATTGTTTATTCCTTTTGATAACCCGAAGTAGTTTACAAAATAACTTAATGTTAAAGGGTCCCCATATCCAAAAGTGCCATGGGCACTGCTTATGCTTTTCTAGTGCCTCCGGGGGTTGCGAAGAGGGATAAAATATCTTTAAATAGTTCACAAGCAGTGTTGCCAATTTAGCAGGAGCGTGTCCAACTTAAAAGCTCATTTTCATTGTTTTGTGCATTATATATTAATCAACGTAGTAATATAATATATTGTTTATTAATGAATAATTTTATACTCATTTATAATTGGAGGAGATAAAATATTAAGTAATAAAAATAAGTAAAAACAAGTTCACCAATGAATAATGATGAGAGTTTTTGAAGAGAATTGAAGACTTGTATAAATGAATGGTAGATGGTTGATGTCCAACAAAAGAAAAGCGCATGAAAAAGAAGGCTACATTGGCAATACTGCTCACAAATGATTATAATAATCAAAGTCTTCGATTATTACGTCGTTATGTTGACTCACGAGGCTAACGAGAAATACAGGCTCCGCCACTGAAAAGTCACTTGACCAAGATAGGTCTATTAACAATCCAACCTTCATTGTTTCCAACAAAGGAAAAAAAACACTGATTGTTAAAGAACGAGATGGAAACAATGAAAGCTACATTGTTAATAGACCTATCTTGGTCAGGTGACTTCTCAGTGCCGGAGCCTGTCTTTCTCGTTAGCCTCGGTTGACTCAGAGCCATGACGCTAGTACTCTGGTCACGTCATCACTTTGACTCGTTGCATGACTCCGAGCGAATAAGTGAATGCACCCCCAAGAAAGAAAGCCAAACTGAAAAGTCATACATTGGTACATCATCATATTTCGACCATTGTTTAATTTATTTCTACCTATAACAAGCGCTAAATTTGATCGACTTGTAATGTTGACATTTCAGTTGTTTGGCTTTCTTTTTAGGAGGTGTTGATTGCACAGGCTTTCCTTTATTGTTTTAGGCTATGGCCAACACCACCTACACTCTGTCCAACGAAAGAAAAACTGGGCGTGTCCAGTTAAATTTCCAATTTCAATTGTTAATATTAACTCGCGTTCACAACCTCTTAACTTCTCTCACTTTCCTCACTTATCTTGCTTAAGTCACTTTCAGTGACGTCATTTTCAGGAAAGCGAAGTCTCAAAAGTCACTTTTCTGAAAGCGAGTCAGTACCCACTTTCCCGTGTTGCTTTTCTTACTTTTCTGGCTTTACAGCTACTAACTTCCGGTTTAGTGGTAGCCACATTGAATCGCCGCTTCGATCGTTTCGATGATGGCCCACCGATAAAACTTGTAATTTTAAGGCGTAAGTAATGTATTTAACATTGTAAATTTTGTTGGTTATAAATTAAGGAATAATAAAACCATGGAGAACAATACAAAAACATTTTTCACAATCAGTAAGTCACTATTTTTCAAACAATTTCAGTATGTTCATCATACTATTTATGGCTGACGCAGTTTTGGGCTGTGGCACGGGCGTACTATATCTACAGGCCTGATAACTGACGTCATGCTAGAGGCCAGCGAGGCATGAGGTCGTTTGCCTGTCATTTTGACGGAGGCGATAATTTTTTTCATATTAATGGATATTCGCTTTACTTGATTAAACATAATTTGTCATCTGTTAAAGTATTTCAATGTTAAATTATTACCATTGAGAAAGGGGTTTCCATAGCAACCGACCTCTAGCATGACGTCATCAATCCTCAGTTGTCAGGCCTGATAGATATAGACGGCCGTGGCTGTGGTCAAAAACCCTCACCGGTGAGAGAATGACGTAATTTCTCACTGGGCCGGGGCCAACGATATAACGGGCCCCAGCGCGGAAAAGTCACCTGATCATCTTAGACCGAATAACAATGTAATCTTATTTGTTTTCATCTTGAATTTTAACAATCAGTATTTTTGTCATTTGTTGGAAACACGGTCTATAGATATTCATGGTCATCGAGCTTCGGCCATTTTCCATTGTTTCGAGAAGCTAAGGAAAACAGATCGCGCCAAATGCCGCATAGATCGCACCAGGGCCGACCGTGACCTGCGATAGAGATTTTTCATTGAAACTGAAAATGAAAGTAAAGTTTCCGTTTGTCGATAGGGCGGCGCTGCAGGCGTTTTTGGGCCGATTGTACATGCAGCGCCCCTTTTCAATAGAGTTCCCGCCCTACTGGGAGCTAGAAACTTTAGCTTCATTTTAACAATGGAGCTCGATGACCATGAATATCTATAGACCGTGTTTAGAATTAATGAAGATTGGATTGTCGGCTGGACTAAGACGGTCAGGTGACTTTTCCGCGCTGGGGCCCGTTATATCATCGGCCCCGTCACTGGGCTAACCGTCTTTTTCCAACGCCTCCTAAAGATAAGGCCTGAGCGCGAAAACGTCAGACATTGTTATATCATCCGAAGATACGTTTAATCGCATTTCAGGGCTTATTATTGGTAGAAATGCGATTGAACGTATCTTCGGATGATGTAACAATGTATGATGTTTCCGCGCTCAGGCCTTATCTTTAGGAGGCGTTGCTTTTTCTCGGTGAGGACGGTTAGACTAACCGGTTAGGCATAGCAGCACTAACTGGCGTTTCTGACCGCGTTAAAATGACGTCAGTTTTCTCACCAGGATTTCTGACCGACCAAACGCTAACTCTTCTCACCGGTGAGAGTTTTTGACCTTAGCCTTAGATGCAAAAGTAAAAAAAGCAGCGAATGTGATCTTTTCACTTCCGGTTTTATTCACAATGGAAACCTATTTTCTTTACTTTTCAAAAGCAAAGAGAAAGTCACTTCCCCTTAAGTGAAAGGATGTGAATGCGATTATTGCTAATTTTACTTTACAACAATGTCTAACAACTGAATCGGAAATTTAATTGACACGCCCAGTTTTTCTTTCGTTAGAGCATAGACAGAAGGCCTGCGCACAGAAACAGTATACATTGTTACATCATCAAGCGACCAAATTTAAGGCTTATTATTGGTAGAAATACGATTAACAATAGCCGCTTGATGATGATGTAACAGTGTATACACCTTTTGTCCGCAGGCCTTCTCTCTAGGAGGTGTTGCTATGGCGCAGCCAACATTGAATAGAGACAGTGTTGGCTCAGCTTAGTACAGTACGTAGAAAAGTCAAAAGATGGCGCTTTATTAGTCGATTTTTAAAAAGCGCATGATTTCGGATGTTTACCGATCATCATAGCTTAGTACATCAAGAAACCAATAGATATCGCTGTTTTTTCTAAAAGTCGTTTACACAGCATTTGCAAAAGTTTACGTTAGCTTACATAGATATTACATAAGATGTAGATAGACGATTAGGCATCTTTACGAATGCAAACTAACCTAACCTAACTTAACCTAACGTTGAATTTACTTGGCTAGAATATACGGAATTACTGATTTTGCTTTATGATTTGGGCGCGTACTTATTAGGAGCTTTAACATAAAAGCCACTTGTAAGAATGCGCCCTTGATCTGTACGTTTATCCGGCCGTCCGTCCGGCTGTCCGCCGTTTGCACGATAACTTGAAAACAGATTAACTTTTTTAAATTCTGTTTTCAGAAATATGACCATCTGGGACGTATCAACTTTTCAAAAACTCTCGTGGACCCCTTCAAGTAGAATTCACGTGCTAAAACAGTGAGTGTAAAGAATACAAAGATAATGGCATGCCATATAACAATCGATTTATCAAGAAGGAATACATTGTTACTTTCTGTTCATCTTTTAAGCATAAAGCATGGTTCCCACATGCGTAAAAACAACAGCAGAAACCACAAAGCAGAAAAATTTTATGATGTCACTTCCCGTTTTCGTCTCATCTGCCCGACTGAAAATCTCTGCTTTTTAGAGTTGGGTTGAGTTCAACTTTTGTGGCACAAGCAGGGCAGAAACGATTGCTCAGCCAATAGAAAACGATCTCTGCAGTGACGTCACAGTGACGTCCTCTCTCTCTCTCTCTCTCTCTCTCTCTCTCTCTCTCTCTCTCAATATAAAAATGTCGGACACTCAGCTCACAAAGGTGAAGAGGCCGAGAAAGAAAATTGATGTAGAAGCGCTAATAGAAGAGGTGCGAAATACGTATTTATTAATTAATTAATCAAATTAAATTGAATAAACAACAACTGAATGCAAAAATTCGATGTGATGATTGATGAGGATTGAACGAACTGTGTACCTAGTGTGCAGTCGAAGCCGACTGTTTAGATCGATCGACGGCTTCGGTGCTGTGTTGGGCAAAACTTCTGCTATCTTATCCTTTTGAGTTTCTGCCATGTGGGACACTTGCAGGAGCAGAAAGTAAAAAGGCAGAAAAAAATACTCCCTAGTTTCTGCTCTCTTGTTTTCTGCCAGTGGGAACCACGCTTTACTGACATCGGCGTGCTCAAGTGCTCATAATCTATAAGCTTATTAAGTAGCGGAAAAATGGAGCTACTTATTGGTTTTATTTTACACACGATTTGAATCACCCTTCATCATGTCTATATTTTTTGAGGTAGAAGGTTGAAATTCGGAATGTAGCTTACTATGGGCATGTGCACCTTCACTATTTAGTTTGGTTTTGATTAGCCCATTAAGGTCGGAGTTTTGGGGGTGAAAATTAGAGGGGACCAAATGATATAAGTGTATTTATGCATATAAAGGAGTGCAGATTCCTATAAGCAAGATCTCCATTACATTTTTTGAGGTAGAAGGTTGAAATTCGGAATGTAGCTTACTATGGGCATGTCCATCTGCACTATTTAGTTTGGTTTTGATTGGTATACGGGGGGCGGAATTACGGGGATCAGATTCAGAGAGGGCAACATATCTATGTGCTATTTAGGTACGTATAGGTGTAAAATCCAGTATCCAGATTCCTGTAGGTAAGATCTACATTACTATGAAGTTTAGGCCCAACTGTTCCAGTGGGATCGAATTTGCGGGGGTGGCAGTGATTTGGTCCTTAGAACTATGGCAACATATGGCATGTGATATATCATACGTTCGGAAATGATGAGCAAGGAAAGATGATAACGTAAAAAACCTCGTATGTTCGAGAAAATCAATTTATTGATTAAAAAAAACTTGGGGAGATACAAAAAGTGCTGATGAAGGGGTAAAAATAGATGACTTGCCTTATCCTACTCGGGAGGCAGGGGGGGGGGGTGGATTAATTTCTTTTTAATAAACGTATAAATGTGTTTCTGCTTCACTGCTAAAGCTCCTCCTTGGAATGTTTACAAGATTTTATTATATTTTGAATTGGTGTCAAATCCCCGGATGAAGAAAAACGAGATAAAGCACAGAGCGGAGGATATGACAAAGGGAAAAAGAAAAGAGAAGAGAAGGAACACCCCCGACCGCAATCGACTTGGTCCCGTAAGAGCGAGAGAATCGAGGCAACGGGATTGGAGGACCGAATGTGCAAGCTCGGCGCAGAATCCGCCGAAACCGGATAAAAAGCGGAGAAGGAGAGAAAGAAATCAGAGAGTGCGTGCTGATGACCACGAATACATTAAAGCGCCACCAAATAATTTTTAATTCATTGCAATCACTGCATGTTCTTAGGCAAGTCGTCCGTGTTTCATCTTATTATTACTTAATTGATGTGTGTTTTGAAATGTCGAGCAAACGCAGAGCAATTTTGGAGCTGTTTCGTCAAGGAAAGCGTCAATGTGAAATTGTTCGTTTGCTCAATGTTGGCAGAGACGTCATCTCCAAAAGCGGTCAAACGGTTCAAAGAGCTTGGCCAGGAAGAGGAAGAGAGCGTACCACCAACACGTACAGGAACCGAAAAATCATCAAAAAGCGAATCCAGTGAAATCCGAGGGTCTTAATGAGATAAATCACTCGTGAGACCGGAATCAACCGCGAATCGGTACGGAATATGGCAACAGAGGACCTCAAACTCAAGCCCTACAAGCTCCAAAAAGTCCAGCTCCTCACAGACGAAAACAAGCGCGTACGGCCAACACCTCCTAGAGAGAAGGCCTGCGGACAAAAGATGTATACATTGTTACATCATCATCAAGCGGCTATTGTTTATCGTATTTCTACCAATAATAAATCCTAAAAATTGACTGCAGGCCTTCTCTGTAGGTGGTGTTGGTACGGCTCCACAGATGCCGCCAACTCAAGCGTCGGGCCGCAGGTAAGAAATGGAAGCGCGTCCTCTTCACAGACGAGAAGCTCTTCACTGTGGAGCATGCACACATTCACCAAAACGACAGAGTGTGGTCAGCAGAAGCACCCGGCACCTCTGCAGTCATCGAACGTCGCCAAAATCCACAGTCCGTGATTGTCTGGGGCGGAATTTGCGCCAGTGGCAAGACACCCCTCGTTTTCGTGGACCAAGGAGTCAAAATCAACCAACAAGTTTACCGTCGTGACATTCTCGAGGCCTTGGTACTTCCTTGGGCTCGGCAGCATTTCGACAATACGGATTGGACCTTTCAACAAGAATCTGCACCAGCTCATAGAACGAAAATGACGCAGGAGTGGCACGAGCCATTTTACGGATTTCATCACGTCTCAGCATTGGCCGTCCTGCTTGCCGGATCTCAATCCGATGGAATACAGGGTATGGTCAATCTTTGAAGCCCAGGACCTGCGCTAAACGCCACAACAGATCTGGAGTCGCTTAGAAGTCCCTGCGCCAAAAATGGGACCGATTGTCGCCCGACGACTTGTGGCCCATTGCTGAAAATTTCAAGACACGTTTGCGGCTTTGTATCACCGCCAAAGGAGCCCACTTTGAAACCGAATATGAACATATTACCAAGGAACCAGTTCTATTTATTAGTTGTCAATTACTTTACTTTTCGCGTTTTGTGGATTAAAAAATTTGTACACAATGAGTTGCCATAATTTATTGTCACCCAATGTAATCTCTTATGAACGAATAATACCAAGTCTTTTTCTACTACATGTATTTCATGAGAGAAAAGTGACTTGAGAATGAAGTTCAGGAACATAATGTTTCGCTGTTAACACAAGATCCGATCGCGGAATATTTCTTATCCATGCTTTCCTTCTAACTGGATTGCTTGAAGCTCTAGAGTTTAATATTCGGATCATACGACTTATAGCCCGTTTTACAATTGGTCACAAAACAAGTTTTCATTTTTTACGTATTGTTGGAAATACAAACCATAAAAAACTTGAGAAAAAGTTCAGTCTTTTAGTAGAAAACCTATACTCCATAATGAGCGGTAGATTTCTTCCCCTACAGTGTTCGCAGAGCCGCTCTGTCGGCCAGAGAAAAAAATATCCAAAGGTCTTCCAACCTGTAGTAGAAAAATCCTTGGTAATACTAGCTAATAAATCATTCACGTGGTGATATCGTTTTCAAAATATGCCGAAAATTGAAGACGTCGCAATTTTAGAGTGCGTGAAGACTAAATCCAACAAAACTGCGAAATTGATAATTACATGCAAAATTTCAAAAACTGTTCTCCGCAATCAATTTATTTACCAAAATTGAGGAAAAACCCCATCAATAAAAAAGAAAACGAATCAAATGTAAAGAATTGATATTCTTGAAATTATTTCCCCAACATAATTGTATTGAATAAAAAAAACTGTTCTTTAAATAATACAGCGTTTCAAGTCCGTATTAACAGGCATCTAAACCCAAATAAACATCTCCCAAAAAGCTGGATTTTATTTCTCTTTACAATAGTAAATGATAATTGTGCAGTAGATTAAGTCGATATTTTAAACAATTTTGTAATTAAAAAAGTAACCAAAATAAAATAAACCATCAAGGAATGACATAACCAAGTACCGAGAGGTTAAACTAAACCATTCGCGGAACTATATTTTTAAACAGCCCTATGTTAACATTGTAAGTTTCTAATGGACCATAAAGATACCATCATACCACGTACCTTTCAACCAATTTGGACTATCATTAATTTTACGTTATATTCATTCATGACATCTCATTCCAATTCGTTTGACATATTACATGCCATATTTTAGCATTGAAAGTTCCAATGAACCATAATGGCTCCATTAAACCAGAATGGTTACACTAAACCATGTTCCTTGAAACCAATTTGGACTGTCATTAATTTTACGTTATATTCATTCATGACACCTCATTCCAATTCGTTTGATATATTACATGCCATATTTTATCATTGAAAGTTCCAATGAACCATCATGGTTCCACTAAACCAGGTTCTTGAAACCAATTTGGATTATCATTAATTTTACGTTATATTCATTCATGACACATCATTCCAAATCGTTTGATATATTACATGCCATATTTTAGCACTGAAAATTTTTGAGGGTGTCATAAGGGTACTATTAGAGCACGAGTCATTGTTTCGATTTATTATTTGGCGAAAATAGTGATTTATATCCGCTTCTATCTCTTCATTACTATTTGTTAGATATATTGCTTAATATATCTCTTTATTGAAAATTGCTGGGTGGGGTCGTAAAGGTACCATTTGTGCACGTGGTATTGAACAGATTTAGATAATATTCGTGATTGATTCGTGCCATGTACCATGTTCATCGACTGACGCAAATAATAATGAATAACCGCTTCTATCTCGTCATTACGATTTGTTTGATATATTACTCAATATAACTTTCCATTGAAAATTTCTAGGCGGGAAAATAGAGGTACCATTTGTGCACGTCCCAAAGAACTGATTTAGATAAAATTTGTAATTGGTTCGTGCCATGAACCATCTTCGTCGACTGACGAAAACAGATTTTCAAAATCTTTTATAACCTCGGAGAAGTTTGAGTTACAGACGGACAGACAGACGGACACGTTTCCCCACACTGATAGCGTAAAGCACCTTTCGGTACTTAATAATAAAATAAGAAATAAAAATAACCCAAGTAATAATAAAATCTATATATAGAAAAGAAGAAACTGACTGAGTGAGTGATCAACGCACAGCCCAAACCATAAGGCCTAGAAATTTGAAATTTTGTACAGAGGTTCTTTACAAAATGTAAGTGAGCACTAAGTAGGGGTTTTGTTTATTCTTTTTTCCTTTCCATTGTATTTTTTTAAAATTCAATTTACCTGGAGCTGAATGGGATTTTTGCCAGCTTTAAAACATTATGAAGTTTGCTATGTTTAATGAAGAATTTTGCGATTGTTCCGTGAAGCAGCATCAACAGTGACTGCAAGTATGTCGCGCGGGAATACAGTGTATCTTTTATTTTGTATCTGAATGGCATTTTTCTACCGTCAGAAACTGTGACGTCGTTGTTCGCTTTGTTTAATGAAGACTTTTGCGAATATTCCGTAAAAAAGCATCCGAAGTATCTGGAAGACTTTCGCGCGGAAATAAAATGTATAATATTTTCTGAAAGGGCTTTTCGTGGCGACCATTACAGCATATAATGAAGCTGGTTGACTGACTCATCAACGCACAGCAAAATCTACTGAAGCCATCAACTCGAAACTCGGTTAGGTCATAGGACGGATAGCGTAGGGGCGTGCTAAGACCTGGTTTCTTGAAATTCGGACCCCCTGCCCACCTAGTGGGACAGAAAGGAATTGCACGTTCGGTCGCTTGGCTCCGCCCGCAATGAACGCAGATCTTCGAAATTTTGCAGGAAAGTTCCAAAAAAGTAGTTTCCCCGATTTTCGATATTCGAATTTTAAGGGTGCGAAAGCTGATAGAAATCGATTTTCGGGAGTGTTTCGCAAAATTTTCTGATATTTTGATGCAACTTTGCGGGGAATAAAGATAAAGAAACGAAATTCGGAGGGATGGTTCTCGAGGATATTTCCGCTTTGTGAGGGGTGCCAGGGACTTTTTTGATGAAATTTTGCAATTTTCGAGTGTGAATATACAGAAAAAGTGAACATTAACCTCCACTGTCACGTATTTTTAGAGTAAACGCAGTGGAAGGATTTTTGTAAGCTGAACTAAGACACAGAGCATAGACTTATGGCAAAAAAAAATAATTGTTTATTCAATTAACTTTAAAACAAACAATAATGAGGGCGGCGATCTTACTTAAGCGTAAGAAACACAAAAGGCTTGCGCCTTGCCCTGACGGGTATTCATCGAATTGAATCCCGTTCACAATTTAAAGGTAAAAAAAATATAAACAAGAATGGTTGTAAACCATTACAAAAAAAATTGTCACTAAACGGATTTCCTGCAACGCTTTAGAGAAAAAGGAGATCCTAAGGTTTATGATGAGAGCTTACTGAACAGATGCCTGAGAAAAGCCAAAACTTAGTCGCTGGTGTGGAGCACCAAGTCGACGCCAAATGAACAGACAAGAGCCGTAGAATTAAGTCTGGCGTCCGCCTCCAAACCGGCGAAAACTGTAATACAAAAAAAAAACGGTAAATGGAAGGCTTTAGCTTTTCGGGTCAGTAATAAAATACTAAGACCAGCCAAGCTCGTTGCCCGACAAGTACAGAAAGTTACGTTCGGCCACCACGCGCCAAAAGAAAAAGGAAATAAATTCAACCTTCCCATGAGCAGCGTGAATAGCGCCTACGCCTAAATTATCTGCGCTCGAGCGGGCAGAGAACGCATGGCAGCGGGAGAGAAATTTTAGCCATAAGATAAACTGTTTAAATTCGGAACGGAAAATCTCACCCACCTGTTATAGGGTACGAATGTGCCTAAGCCTTCTATCCAAAATGCTTCCTGGGTCCATGGCGTAATCCAGGTGCTTAACCCATTGGGAATTAGTTGGCGATCCAGCTGTGGCAGTTGCTTCCAACGTTCCGCTTCTATTCCCGCGGCGACGACGAGGACTCGTGTCGCTCTATTGAGGGGCGGCGCTTCGAAGATGGCCAACTCCAAACGCAGACTTTCTTCGGAACACACCGAAGAATGCGGGCAAAGTTCCGGTGATGGGTCGGCAACGTGCTGATTTGAAGGCCTCGATGAGACCACGTCCGTTGAGTTAATTTCAGCTAGCACGGGACAAAAACATGAGATTAAAAAGTTCCCTCGAACGCACTTGCTTCCTGCGCACTTATCTCTCTCGACGTCTCTTTCGCCGGGAGAAAAGCCACTTAAGGCGGATAAAGAATTAAGGCGAGACTTTGGTTGCTTCGCCTTCACAAACGTTGTTTGGGCGGACAGCTCTCTCATCCAATTTCGATCCGAGCTGTCTTTTTCCGTCCGAACAGCTTCGTGGCAAAAACTCTCTCCACGATTTCTAAAATCCCGCTCGAGAGCACGACGCTCGCGCACTTTTCTGCGCCGTTTCCTTTTTCTTCTCACGCGACGCTCCTGCTTCGCGCTCGCGTGAGACCCCGAGCTCGACCTTCGTGTTTCATCGATAGATGGCGGCACTCCGAAGCCAAACATACTCCCGAATTGATTCCGTCGATCGGGAGTTTTGGACCAGGAATTTGACACCAAACTTGGTGACATCCACCTTTCATCTCCGACCCTGCGTCGAACTCACTTAGCTAAAGGGCCGGTGATTGGAGAGGAGTGAAGCAGAATACAATAAAAACATTTTTAAAAACTTTGTCTGTTTGAACATGCTAATATTCAAAACTACTTGACGACATTTCATAGGGTTTTCACAGTTAAGTTGAGCGTAGCTTGCAGCAAAATATAGGCTTACGAAATAAAAAGTATCTTAATTTAAAGTTTCTGGAGTATGTTCAGCTTAGTGCAGTTCGTAGAAAAGTAAAATATGGCGCTTCATTAGTTGAATTTTAAAAGGCGCTCATATATAACAATAGCGAAGCATTGCCGGGTCTGCTAGTTTAAATAATAAATACATAACTGGTATACTAACAATCATATGAGGGGTGGTTGTGGCCTGTTTGCCTCGCTGAATCAGTGGAGTTAAATTTCAGGCGCAACCATCCACTGATCCGTCTTCTTCCCCCCGGAAGGCACGTAAATCCATCGGTCCCGGCTGCTACTATCTTGTAGCAGTCGTTATTCTGAACTGGATGGCGCAAAATCCCCTAATAGGAATAAGCGCCTGCACCAGAAGGACAAATAAATAAATAATGATAACTTAATTTTCAACTGAATTCATCTGATATCCTAGTTATTCATCGATGGGACCTCGATTGACTACTAAACCTCGTTCAGTGATAATCTGTTTACTACTCCAATGTTGAAGGATTTAATTTTGAAGAAACATAGGAAATTTCGCAGTTCTCCATTACTAATCGTCGAGGACCTGACGGCGCAGCCATAAAAAGCAGCTAAATCTAAGTAATATTTGTAGCTGCTTTTCCTCCATAACTAAGGCAACAGGGTGCACTGCATGATGGCTTTTACAACCAATGGAGTTTTAAAAATACACCACCAGTTGGAGCGCGAGTATCACTGATAAGGTCCATGCCATTCAACAGAAGCGACCAGATCTCGTCAAAATGGTGATGTTATTGCATGATAACGCGCGTCCTCATACTGTAACCAAGACAACCGAGATGCTGCGAGAGTTCAACTGGGAAGTTTTCGAGCATCCTCCGTATAGTCCTTATCTTGCTCCAAGCGACTTCCACTTCGACTTTTTTCATTTTTATATCGATTTGTAACTTACTTGCAGACTTTCTCTCGTATTTGCTTTTAACTTTAACTAATTTGCTTCTGAAGATCAGCGTTGCGCATCTAAAAGTGTTCAGTTATTAAAGAGGATTGATAACATGCGCTTCAAGTTAAATTTGAAAAAAATATATTACTTTATTATGTTACGCAGTAGCCTATAAATTTTTTTGTTACTTTCATTCGAATAAAGAACTGGGACAACTGAATTAGTAAAAACTGAAACCCTCTTTCGTAATGTTGTACATGTAATGGGAAAGTGTTTAAATTTTGAAAGTCATTGCTATAGAAGACGAGCTAGATACCCGTTGTCTCAGATTTTTTTTCCAGGTCGCTGAATTTTTTTGTTTTTTATCTTATATACGAGTCATTCCACATCAAATCAAACAAAATCGGGTGTTTGAAATAAAGTAACAGTTGCATATCTAGAGAAATACACACCGGATCGCAGAAAGAAAACACACATGTTTTATATTTTTTAAAAAGCTATCCAATAATATCAAACTAACCCCCCCCCCCATCCCCACCCTCTGAGGATGGGGGAGGCATAACTGAAATCTTAAATAAGATTCCCTATTTATAATGTTATTTTCAGATTGTACCCAATATTTGAGAAATTTTTGGTCTTTTTCGATTAATGCAACCGTTTAGGAGATAGAGGCACTGAAAATGTGGAACTTTTAAAGTTTAGAACCCAATTTTATCGATGAGGACAAAAATAGAAAATGGGTCATAGAGACATTCCTATTCCACTTTTTTGATGGTTTTTAAGAATCCAAAGCCAGAAATTCAAATACTTGTACATTTATAGTTTTTTAATACACACGCACAAACTCTACTTATGTATTAAAAAACTTTAGATATTTGAAATTCTGACCTAAAATTTTTAAAAAACCATAAAAAGTAGAATAGGAATGTCTGTAAGAGCCACTCTCTATCTTTTTCTAAATCGATAAAAATGGGTTCAAAACTTTAAAAGTTCAACATTTTCAGTGCGTTTATCTCCCAAACGTTTGGTTCAATTGAAATACGAAGAATAAAGAATTTCTCAAATGTTTTGCACAATCTGAAAACATTTAAGATTTCAAAGTTATCTCCTCTGGGGGATGGGGGTGGGGGATCGAGATTTTTTCATTAGATAGTTTTTTGAAAAATATTTAAGTACGTGTTTTTGTTTTCTCGATCAGGTTGTATTTCTCTAGATGTTCCTATGTTACACAATTAAATCGTTCCAGGCGAATATCTCTGAAACTAATCATGATTCCAAAATACAAACAAGACGTTCATTATACATATCTTGTGTGCGATTTCCATTGATAATGTTAAAACTGTCCACCGTCCTGTCCTTCAAGGCATGACTTTGATTTAATGAACTAAAAAAAAACCCAAAAAGAACATGAAGAGAATGTTGATTGAGCTACTTTCGATAACTGAATTTTCTCCCCGAGAATAATGGATCTCGGACAAAACTACCTGGGATACAACTTCAAATTGTCAAATGTGTAGGGGGGGGGGGGGGGGGGCATGTGATTTATAAAATGCATGCGGAGTTCCTGATAAACACTATAGTGCTATTATTTTTTACATATCTTTACGAGCAGATGACGTCACTGATGCTGTGCGATATTTCTTTAAATTTAGCCATGATGTTTGGTTTCAGGATAGGGTCTTAAATTCTATATTTTGGGTTTGGTCAAGTAATTTGCAACACTTTCCCGAATAGAGATAGAGAGAAACTAACAATTACAAATTTGTTCAGCACATTCAGATGAGTCTAAATCAATCTCCTTATTTTAGGTTTGCAAAGGTCTAAGGGAGAAAATAGAGATCCAATGCATACATTTTGCTTAGTATGAAATACACAAAACATGAAGATTTTGAAATGACATTGATTATGTTTTGAAGTAACAATGGTATTGTTTAATTTAAAAATGTACAATTGTTGTTAACAAAATATGACATATTTCTTTTTCTGAGGAATGGTTAACTGATCGATTAGTATTGCCAGGAAAGATGGCCAGGTAGACAAAGGAGCAAAAGACGGAAATGCTAATAGCGTTTGGTGAAAGCGGCAGAAATTACAGAACTGTTGCTAGATTGTTTAACCAACGATCCCCAGATATTGGTCCAATATCCCACAATGTAATTAGAAGAACAATTGCATGCTTAAATAGAGAAAGAACATTAACAGCCCACAGAGCGAGGTCGTGTCAACAAAATGCTGAGGACATTATCGCATATTTTGCAGCTTATCCGCAGGCAAGTATTCGTGACGCAGTACGGGAGAGTGACGTTACGAGAACAACCACTGGAAGAATCCTAAAGAAACACCATTATCACTCTTATGTTTATCTTATATGTTTATCTTATACATGCTATAGAATGTGACCAGAATATTGTTTGCGCTTAGACTTTTGCAACTTTGCTCTGAATGAACTTGAGACAAATCAATATTTACTGGAAAATATTATTTGGACCGATGAAGCGCAATTTAATCAAGAAGGAATATTCAAGCAACATAATAAGCCCTATTGGAATACTGACAACCCTTATGCAATGCATGAAAGATGACAACACAGATGGGCAATCGAGGTATGGTGCGGCATCTTCGATTCTCACACAGTTGGTCCGATATTTTATGAGGGAACACTGAACGGTCAGCGATATTTGGAGATTCTGCCGAATACGTTAATTTCATTCGTTGACGAATTGCCCCTTGCACGTCTCCTGAATAATTGGTTTCAGCAGGATTGACCCCCTGCACATAAAATACGACAGATATCCACATTACTATTAGTTGGTGTGGGAAGTTCTTAACATGTCAAAGTCATTTTATAAAGTCATATTTCGTTATTTTGAGGAAATAGGTTATATTTTAGATTTATTTACAATTATTAGTCATATTATGGTATTCCAAGATCATTATCGAAGGTATCGTGTTTAACTTTGTTTAACATTGCCGATCGTGTTTAACTTTTCATCTAAAATATTAAGAGAAATTAAACTCTTCAGACTCATTCTATAAATTAATGAATCCTGTTATAATTAATTAAAACAGCATATAAAAAAAATTTCTCCCTGATTTCTTTATTTAAAAAGCGGTCTTCGCTGCTTCGATTAATTATCGTCGCATGGCAATTTTATCGTCGGCCATTTTCCATTTTGGTCACATGCTCCGGTGCTAGACTGTGATTCTGACACCAAAAACAAAAGATTCTGTTCAAAATTGAAAGCAGTGCTAGAGAAGAATCCAGGACTCCAATCAATTGAACTGTTGAATTCTGTGCTTTGTGGAGATGAAACAACACAAACTTAAGAATTTCCAACCTCTATTGATTAATGACATCTTGTGTTTGAAATGTGCACCACTAAGTCATGTGATGTTGAAAGATCATTTTCAAAATGTAAAAACCTATTGACTGACAAAAGATTAAAATTAACACCACAAAACCTTAAATATTTATATTTTTTAAACTGCAACATGTAATGATGTAATTTTCTAGCAAAATAAACCACAATTAAAATATTTGGTCCGCACAATGATTCCTAAGTTTTGGTCATGTTTTGGAAATTTTTGGTCATATTTTAGAAATTGTAAGGTTATTTTTGCATGGATATTTTCAGTTTTTTTAGGTCCTGAACTTTCCCTAATCAATGGATTGGTGAGTTTGGGCCAGTCAGATATCCCCCAGCGCCAGACTTAACATATTGTGACTTTTTTCTGTGGGGACACTTGAAATATTGTTTACAGCAGGAATGCAGTGGACATGCGTCGTAGACTCTCCACTGCATGCCATACAATACCCAGAGAAATGTTTCAGGACATGTATTCAAATTTAAATCACCGTCCTCATGTGTGCATTGCTGCAAACGGTAAGCAGTTTGAACATTTCTTAAAATCAAACGTTATTTTTGTATTAAAAACATGTCATTGCCATTACCGTAAGCTTCGGAATAGAAGGTTTTACTCTCTAGTGTTCATTTTTATGTAATTGTGTGTATTTCATAATAAACGAAGAGTATGTATGCATTAGATCTCTATTTTCTCCTGTAGACCTTTGTAAACCTAATAAATTAGACATGGATTTAGACTCTTCTGAATGTGCTGAACAAGTTTGTAATTGTTAGTTTCTCTCTATCTCTATCGGTAAAAGTAGCGAATTACATGTCTTTGAAGGACAGGGCAGTGGTCAGTGTTAACCTTACCAATGGAAAGCGCACACCAGTTATGTAGTATGAAGGACTTGTTTGTATTTTGAAATCATGCTTAGTTTCAGAGATATTTGCCAGGTACGATTTAAATGGGACACCCCTGTGTATAGTTTTGATGTTGCTGCTGTGGTTATCAAATCATGTTCCTCGCGTAGGACTATTATTATTACCGGTTAATATAATGAATTAGCTATATACCGAAAATTTAAACTCATTCAGATTTTAAAAAGGTGTTATTAGTATTACCATTTTACATCACTTACATTGTCGCTGACAAGATATCAGCATTAAAGAGGAAAGAAAATATAGGATCGGCGTCTACCAAATTCCGTTCCTCCAGTTCTTATTACTCTCTTATTGACATTAATGTCGATTGTGAGCGAAGGAAAATGACATGCTCCTCTGTTGTTTATATTCGATTTCTCATCTTCTTAAGAATTCATTATTCTTCCATTGTTACTATAAATTTTTATTGACAAAATTTGTTTCAGAAATATTTTATTCACTTTTAAAAATTTTGGAAGTTTTAGCCACAGTACTAGAAAATAATTGCGTTACTCTACAGTAATTTGACTAAAGATATCTTAAGAAAGATTTTTTTGCATGAGATTTAAAATTAAACAAACATAGCTTTGGTTTTAGAAAGCAACAAAGGACGGAGGAAGGTGAGCAAAATCAGGATCTTATTGCTTCGGAATCTACTTCCATTACTATCAGCTTTCCAGTAAGAATACCCACGTCCCTTCCTCTTAGATTTACCATTCCCACGTCCTTTCTTCTTTCCATTCTTATCTTCGTCACCATTCTTATCACCATTGCCGTCCTTAGCACCGTCCTTAGCACCGTCCTTTTTCCTCGGCTTCTGCATCTCATCCTTATTGGTATTACACAAGTCGTAATCGCAATTGTACCAGCAGTCCTTATCGCCGCCTCCATCTGCTTGTCTGGCCGCTTGAGAAGAGGTACACCCATCCTTCTTCTCCGCGCTGCATTCTTTATATCTTTCTTTGACTTCACCACCAACGAATATTTCTCGTAGCAAACAGAATTTTTCGTTTTCAGCACAGTCTTTTTGTTCAGTATCCGACTGACAAGAACCTTTGCAAGTAAAGCATTTCAGCGCTTCGCCCAGAAAAAGCAGACCTCCAAAGATCAAAATGATGTAGATCACGTGCATTCCTGTTATCTAAAACTGGAAAGAAATTGAAGAATTTGAAAGAAAAAGTAACTCCTTAATGTATAACTAGAGGTCTATAAATAATTACTCGTATTCACTGTTTCTGGTTTCATTTTTATGTAATTTTATTTTAGTTTTATATTTAACTCAATATATTTGTTTTTGGAATATTCCAAATACAGGAGTTTTTCTTTTAATCACTATGTTTATAACATTCATTATTTCCTAAAAAAAGAATATGCATTTTGCTTACGTTATTCAAATGAGAAGAAATTGAAACAAATTACATCCCTAACTAGAATCAATTATTGGTATTCGTAACTAAGCTAAAAAGTCCTTATCTAGAGATCAACTACCAACCGTAATATCCAATTTATTAGGGAACTAACGAAATCATGCCACGAAGCATTGAAGAAAAGAATTCCCTTGTTGCAATTGCTCCCGATAAAAAAAAATATGAGCCTGCTCTAGGACCTTTAACGCAATTCATCGATGACGTTGGCTACAATTGTTGTAGTACAACGGCGCCAGTAATTTTATATACATAAACCGTGGAGTCACGTTAATGTGACCACCTGTTTATATCTGGAATAGCCACCATGTGCAGGTCGGACAGTGGCTAGATGGACTAGGAGAGACTCATTGAGGTGCTGGAAAATATTCAGATATTCAGCCATGCTGACTGCAGTACAGTTGACAACGACTGGAGAGTGCGTGTTGGAGAATCCATGAAATGAATAGCCCGATCGAGACCGAGAAGGTCCCATATATACTCGATTGAGTTTGTGTCCGGAGAAACTGGGAGCCAGGGAAGTACAGTGAAATATCTTTGTAATTCCAGTTGTACGAGATGTCGCATTGTCTGCTGAAGATGCCATCATGTCCAGTAAAAACAATGTCCATGTTAGAGTGTACATGGTCACCGAAGATCGATGCTTATAATAATCGATTCATGTTGCCATTTAAATTGATGGGTGGACCCAGATAATGCACGAAAACATTTTTCAGACTATAATGTTGCTTCTGCTAGCTGCTTGCCGTTCACAATGGTTGAAGGGCGTTTGTTTTCTGAAGTTTCTCGCCGTATGCGCCAACGTCCTTCCGTCCGAAGAGGCAAAACACGTGACACATCTAAGATGGCAAAACTTTTGCCAATCAGCGGATGTTCAGACTCGGTACTGCCGTGCAAATTCTAGCCTCTTCCGCCGACATACAATCGTTGGCATATGCACTGTCATCATCCGTCTGCTGCGGAGCCCCATACCCAACAACATTTGCTGAAATGCCTGACCTTGTTCATTTGAGCAGCATTACAGTTGCTTTACTCTAGCTCCTCGATTCATCCGAAAGCACTGCAGTGCTTTCGCCCCGTGATATAAATATTTTGTCTTCGTGGCATCCCCATCAAGGGTATCAAGATGGTACCCGAGACATCCTGTCAGCGGCCAAAAGTCGAACAGCAGCATGCAGACTAACTCTGAACGTTTATTAATCACAGCTCTTAGAAGAAAACATATTTAGACAGACACCTAATTAGAACTTAAACAATGCATACCAAAGGGTATTATAAAATCAGTAGTTTTTTTTAGCCAGGAACGCTACACGCAGCTTACGAAGACCATTCTTTTAGCACTTTTCGAAATCCTCTCCCTCGGTTTTTATACAGAATTTCATCTTCCTGAATCAGTTGGAGGAGTATTTTTTCCAGTCCTGGGCAGTGAGCTCAAAATTGTAGTCGCTGCTCGGACGTCATCGTCACTTCGAAGGTGCATGGAACTCTGATCTTCCTCTTGATTATGGGGAATAAAAAGACGTCCCAAGGTACCAAGTCTGGAGAATAGGTGGGGGGGGGGGAGGTGCGATTCTTACAGAAAAACATATTGACCCGATTCTTACAGAAAAACTCAGTTGTCTTAACGGCGGCATCTGCTGGGGCGTAGTCATGATGCCACAACAAATCTCTTGTTCGGTCTTCGAGCGCTTCCCCTTTCATTTTTCTATAAAACTTGGCACCCATGATGTCACATACCACATCCGTGCCAAATCTGTTGTTGGTTTGGTTTGTTTGGTTTGTTTGATATTAACGTCCTTTTCAACTGCTATGGACATTTCAGGACGGCGTTATAGGGGCCGCAAATTTTGCCTCTCAAGGGTTCTTTAACGTGCAGCCGGCAACGACTACACGGGACCAATGGCTTTACTTCCCTTTCAAAGAAGTGCGTGATCTCAGGATTTCCCCCTGAAAAACCCTCGTCGTCCTCGGCCGGTATCGAACCCGTGTACTCGGGCATCAGAGGCGATCCCGCAACCACTGAGCCACCGAGGACGATCCAAATCTGTTATAACCACATTTTTGTTTGAAAGCACAACAGTCAGTAAAACAGAAGAAAGTTGCCACACATGGCCAGTAAAACAGAAGAAAGTTGCTACACCACCTTCCCAGCACTCCGAGAGCCAGCTTGCCCTACTGGGCACGCTCATCACCGTGTCTTTCTGTGCACCATCATCACCTTGCCTTTCTATTTCTATGGTGGACAGAAAGACAAGATAGAAACAATGAAGGTTGGATTGTTGCTCGATCTACTTTGGTCATGTGACTTAAGTGCCCCGGCCTGTCTTTTTCGTCGGCTACGACAAATGTCGTTGACACGTTTTGATGCCCCGTTGTTGCCCAAACTTTTGATCTTTTTTTGACATCGCTACGAATGGGTTGCTTTCTGATCTTGGTTCAACATGTGAGATGCGTCCATTCCGATAAATATTGGAACTTGAATTGTTATGAATAGTTGCTAATGCTACCAACAGATGGCGTCCAGGAACTTGTCGGACAGCCAATGAGAAGCTTGCTTTCTGAATGTTGCGGTAAAGTTGAATTTCAAAAATATATAAGCGGGGAAAAAGAAATGGGACGACAGATTGACTGGAGCAGTGAGAATGAAAAGAGTACTTTCCTTTTGTACTTCAGATGTAGTTACAAACGGTCAATACCTGAAATGGTGTGTACTGAACCCGGCTTGTAATTCCCCCACAGAGTAAAGAAATAACACTTATTTCTTTACTCTGTATGAATTCCTTTAACCGCCTTCGAAATAGTGACATCATATCCCAGTTAGCACCAACAAAAAGGAAAAGAAGACATTGCGGTCAAGCGAAAGCACAGCGAATGATCTGAAGAGGAAACCAAAGCTCTTATATACGTTTTTGGAGAAAAATAACATTTCTGAGAACTCTATCGTATGCTTTTGTAGGCATTGTTATTTGCCGTGATGTGTATTTCATTTTTTAAACGCATTCCTTATTTTTTGTTTCAAAATAATGAATGTTATTCGAACATCACAAGTAAACGAGGGATTGGTGAAACCTTCCCGAGTGGCGGGTGTTTTGGGTTTTTTTTTGTTTTTTTTGATGGATCCATCTCGCAAGATTGTTTTAATCACTGATGATGCAAAGCTTAATCCGTGAGTAAGTTACCCGATTGTCATTCGCGATCATATCCAATGTAGCACGGGTGTTCTCGGGCGTAACAGCATCGGCTTGGCGTCCATGCCATATCGCCGGAGCAAGAGAAAATCTGGAAACGGCGATAAGACAGAAAAAATGTAAAAAGGGGGGAGTAGGAGCACGCAAAGGAAAGAAACTGCGGAGAAGCCCCGTCCTCCCCGGCAAATTAGGATCTCCCATGAGAAAAAGAAAAAGCAAGAGCGCCTTAACAAAATCTTGAATATCCGTGGAGATAATGAGTTGAGAAAAACGGTATTTAAAGGGAAGGGGACCGAGGCTCAGGGAAGAGCGAGACAGACAGTCCAGCCGAAGAGATCGAAGGAGGACTCGATTCGTTAATAGTGCCTTCGTTTGTGTGACATTTGGACATAGGATTTTTCACATAGCAACCGACCAACGAGCGAGTGACTTTGATACGAGTGAGTGTCCCTCCCCCCGGTGATCCCCGGGGGAGGTCTCGCCCCCCCCCCCCCCCGAACTTTTTGTGACTTTCTTTATTCACCATGGAGAACATGGTGAATATGATTGCCGACGGGCCTTTTTCTGTCGGCATGTTCATGAAGGAGCTATACACAAAAACGTGTATACCTCCAGTACTTTCATCTGGCGACCCCGCTGTTTCTGTCCTACAGAGGCTTACTCTGAGTCGAGGATGCTCTGTAGGCAGCGAAATGTGGCAGACAATATTGCCTGCTGTCTGCATTAAGTTTGGGCAAACCACCGTCCACCTGAACTCTGCCGAACCCGGATATCTACCAGTTCTCGACCGGGGTGCATCGCCGCTGATGACTGACAAGGGGGCATTACGACCTCGGAATTTTAGTTTAATACGTGACTTCGTGTAGTTGTAATGTACCTTTAGGATGTTAATATACTTAAATATTAAGGCGCACTATTCAGCCAATTTTGAAAAAGGACGGTTTAAAGTTTCGAGGGAAAGTTTTCCTCCTTGATTGTAAGTGATCCGATAGCTCAGACGGCATCGTGATTGCTACTCACAAGTCAAAGTGTGAGGTGGTGGGTTCGAATTCCAGTTGTAACAATTTTTTTTACCCAAATAATTATTCAATATATAGTGACGTTTCACGTGTTTTTATACAGAATTTGAATATTAATGAGTTTATAATGATGATAATTACTTTGATTGTATTTCGAAGTGAGGGTTATCTGAGTTTATTTGATATATTTGCGTTGCGTTTATAAGAGTTTGGCGATTAGAGTAACTTATTGTTGAATTAATGAATGTTTATAATGTTAGATAGATAACTTTGGCAATAAGTTCTCATGTGGAGGGGATGTTCAAACTAGGAGGAAAGTGATCATTGTGTAGTGTAATGAGTTAGAATAGCATTGGTCTGTGGAATGACTGATGGGATTATATATTTTGATGAATAATGAGGAATGTCTTTCATGAGATCAAGAGTAAAGGTGATTTTATTGAATAAACATGCAGTTTTGGTGTTATCACTTTCGATCTTGTGCTTTTTTTTAAGAATGAGAGCGAGGCCGGATGTTGAGAAAGGATAAATAGAGAAGCAGTTTAGAGGCTTTTCCCGAGTCCCTGTGATGCCGGTGGGACACGTCACTCCCACTGGATAGCAGGACTCGCAAAGGTGAAATTATGTTTTGGGAAGGGGATCTCCTGGGACAGGTTCTTTGGTGTATGAAAACTATCATACGACTGAAAACCGACACATCATAGACCGGAACCTTCTCCTTGCATTTTCATTAACTGGGGATGTCTCACCATTTAAATAACATTACTGTGAATATATTGAAATATGAGACTAATTCTAACAGTGATATGACAATGTGCAATACTCCCGATTTTGAGAATATATTGAGAAACAATATTATGTGAACCCCCCATTTATGTGAATAAGATAAGATGATCAAGCCATTGAGATAAGAATTAATGTGATATGGAAATTCATGGCAATACATTATGAGAGAAACAAATCAACCAGGGAGGAGATTACTTAGAGGATCCAAATCGATTGAGGAGGCAACTGAGAATCAACAAGCCAGGTACTGAGTTTTGAAGATGGTGCAGGTGTCTGTCAATCTTACCTTAGACTGTTTGAGGAGTAACGGACTCATGAGGTAGTAGATCCAGATTCCTGTATCAACGCAAAGCGGAAAATCTTCAGGGCGGAATAGTGTGCGCTTTACAAGAAATGAAATTTAGTGTTGTGCTCGTTATTATATGTGTGTGTGCCCCTGGATATAGATATATTTTAAAGTGATTATGTGTAGTGTAACAAATATGGATATAGAGAATTTGGCTTAGTGGACAAGATCTATAAGTTAATAAGTTTTCTTTTGCAAGACCCACTTTGTTGTTTTGAATTATAGAATTAAGTGAACTTTAGAAATAAGATTTAGTGAGACTTTACATTGTTTTGTCACAGTAGCAAAACTTGATATTAGATTAGGATTGAGGCATTATTTGCATTTGGTTTAGCCCTAGCATTGAGTTTGATTTTATTCTTTAGATTGAAGTTAATCAGCAGCTGCATTTTGAATTTAGTTATATTTAATCCAGTTAAATACAGATAGGGGACTTTTAGAATTAAGATTTAGCATGTAAGTTTCTTAGCATTTAGCCTTTCATTTCTGATTGATATAAATTTTCCTGAAATAAAGATTATTTTGTTTGATTTTAAAACCTTGCCTAATTATTTCAATTTGAAGTAATTCACTCTCGAGTTAATTTATTTTAAATTCAACGAACCCGACACTCTGGTCATTGATTATATTGGAGATTTTGGTGGGTGTATCACAATGGCACCCAACTATGAATATGGTCATCCTTGTAGTCAAGAACGGAGATGTTACAATATTATATTTACAAATTTATTTGTGACAACCAACTTTTTCACAAAATGTTCCTTTTCTCAAAATTATTATGCTTATGTTTATTGTTACAAGTGTCTACGGAGTAATACAAGTAACACAAGTATTTTCAGCAAAATAGCCTATTATATATGGAAAGGGTAAAAAATTCATTTCATGCAAATACCAATATAACACAGAAGTAATAATGTTAGTCAGTTAAATTAAAATGATATACATGAACCAGAATGATAATTGTCATAGAAACAAAAGATACCACATAAGACAATTCGCACAACAAATAAATGAGGACTTTTTACAAGAACAAGGGGTTTTAAGAAAATCCATTGGAAAGCACACCTCGTTTACATTCACAAAGATTTCCCCCTTTCGAACCCGCCACACCTCGAAAAATAAAATAGTTATTGCTTTTAAAATGTTGATTCTATACAAAATATTTAGCACAAAATACTTTATTACTCCATAGACACTTGTAACAATAAAAATAATTATAATAATTTTGAGAAAAGGAAAATTTTGTGAAAAAGTTGGTTGTCACAAATAAATTTGTAAATATAATATATTGAATAATTATTTGGGTAAAGAAAAAAAATTGTTACAACTGGAATTCGAACACGCCACCTCACACTTTGACTTGAGTAGCAACCACGCTGCCGTCTGAGCTATCGGATCAAGGAGGAAAACTTTCCCTTATGTATGGTGCTCGAAACTTTAAACCGTCTGTTTTCAAAATTGGCTGAATAGTGCGCCTTAATATTTAAAGTATATTAACATCCTAAAGCTACACTACAACTACACGAAGTCTCGTATTAAACTAAAATTCCGAGGTCGTAATGCCCCCTTGTGAGAAATATTTAAGAGGCTACATGTCAGACTACGGAGTGGTGCACAGGATTTCGTACCCTCAATACCCAGATTCTCCTCTTCAGATGACGGGCGACATCGCAGTCTACATGGACCTACGTACAGACATTCCAGAGTACATTGTAACGCGCGGAGATCGCGTCTCCGTGTCTTACAAAGGACAAAGGCAGTGCTGCTGGTACTGCAAAAAGACATACGTCAGGAAAGACTGTCCTCTCTCGTATACCTCGAAGGCAGCGTACGACGCCATCTCCGCCGCCTTTGGAAACAAGGAAGGAGATTCCACCGCCTCCAGCGCCACTATCCTTGAAACCTAGGGAGGAGATACCACATACTCCTCCCCCCTCGAAGATCCAAGATGGCGCCCCATTCCCCGAGCAATCAAGTGACATTTCGATGGTTGAGGAGGTGAGCTCTGCAGAAGATGATGTAGACGTTTCAGGATGTTCCGAATCGATCTTTCCAAAGGAGGATTTTCCAGCCCTTCCTCCGCCTGCGAAGACATCGACTTCGCAGCCATTACGGATCGCCTGTGCGCCTAAATCAGCTTCAGTGTCATCTGCTGGGAATTTGAAGTCATCAGCATCATCACAGCGGGAGGTGCTTGCGACGACAAAGAAAACTCGCAAGCCTAAAGCCAGACGGCATCACAGCAGAAGGGACGGCGTTGTGCTTCTTCATCTGATTAAGACAGCTGCGTAAGCCATCATCGCATCACTTCTTTCTCCTCGTATCGATCTCCGAGGCGGAAGTCGAGGGAGCCTCCACCACCATCTGTGAAGCTCCAGTCTCCTTCGGATAAGTGTCAGCAAAGTGATTCCACAATGAAGGTCATCTCACTGAATGTGCGTTCCCTGGGTTCGTCTTTTAAGCAATCGGTATTATCAACGTTTATTGCCCTGCACAGGCCGGACATGCTTGTGCTTCAAGAAGTCAAGCTTGACCCTTCACAAGTATGGTACGACCTACCTGGCCTTCGCAGACAATTTTCTCGTGGACAATTTTTCATTAACTCTTCGTCATCGTTTGGGCAGAGGGTTGCAACAATCATCTTCAACCCCTCCATTCAGGTGTCGAATTATTTGTGCGACAGCGAGTGTTAGACATTACATCATCTTGTGCTCAATTCCGATTGCTTAACGTGTATGCCCCGTTCATAAGTGCAGAGAAACGTGACTTTTTCAGCGACCTTCAAATTTCCTGTAGTGATTGCTGGTGATTTCAACTGTTATCCAGACGCCGACAGCATCTTTTCGCCTGTGCCAGCAATATGCATTGTTTGATCTGTGGCCTGTGAATTCTCGTGGTGATCTCAGTGGGTACACATTTCATTGAGGACCCACTGTGGCTTCGCGACTAAGCTTTTTTTGGTCGACAATGCGTTTGCTGGTACAGTTGGAACAATGGAGGTTATTCCTTGTGCATTTTCAGACCATAGTGCCACGTTGTGGTCTTGGGATCCTCCATTTGTTTCTCCGGCAATTGCTGCAGGTCAGATCACCAATAAGAACTGGTTTTTAAACCTTTCTCTGCTTGACAATGATAAGTACCGGGGAATGTTCTTTCAGTTTGTAGAAAAACATCTCCACAATTTGCCTCATACGTTTGAATCGTGGTTGAACTTAAAAACTAAGATTAATAAATTTTTTCGGAAGATTGGATTGGATGCAGCCAGACGTCGTCATCGTTACCTCCTCATGCTGCAAGAAATATTGCGACTCCTCCGTTGTTCCACCCCTAAGGAGGAGTTTCAAGTTGAAATTCAACAGCTGAAGAGTGAAATAAACGCTCTAATGATCCGGAAAGCTGCCGGCGCAGCACTCAGGGCCAAACTTACCTGGGCAGCTAATGTCAGGCACATATCATCGGCAGCCTTTGCTGAGGTGAGGTGTCGGGCTAACAATAAACATTGTCATCGTCTAATGGTGGAGGGTGAGTTAGTAAGAATCTGATGCCGTCATCTTATCAGTCTTTCATTCTCACTTTTCGTCATTTTTTAGCCATCCAATCATTCCGTCAGACACCACGAAGCAGTGAATAGAGGCATTTAGACCTTTTTCTGTGGAGTCCGATTCGCTTGTAACGCGTCCCTACACCGAAGATGAAGTCAAGAAGTTTCTTTCGGCAGACGGCCGTCAGCAGTCCAGCGCGGGCTTAGACGGCATTCCTTATTCATTCTTCAATTCGTCGTGGAAACTTCTTGGGCCTTTCCTGGTGCGAGTCTTTAATTCAATTATTCAAGACCCGTCTTACTGTGGGGAAAATCATCCTACTCTCTAAATGTTCGGAACCAAAGCTCGTGACCCAGTGGAGACCGATTACATTCCTCAATACGGACTATAAAACTTTCACTGGGGTATTCCAGCAACGACTAAAGCTCATCGCCGACGAGTTTTTCGACCCGGGTCAATCCTGCTCAATACCAACACGCAGGATGACAGACAATCTTACAACTATTCGGTGTGTAATGGAAGAAGTGCAAGTTCGTCAAAAAACTCTTGCAGTGTTAAGTCTCGACCAGGAAAAAGCGTTTGACAAGGTGAATCACGAATTTCTATTCCAAGTGTTTCACCAGCTTCGTCTTCGGACTTTTGCTGTGATTATTTCTGCACTGTATGCATCGGCCACATCATGTGTGGCGGTTAATGGCTCTACCTCCTCTACTTTCAAACTCTTAAAAGGTGTCAGGCAGGGATGTCCCCTATCGCCTCTCCTGTACATCTTCTATTTGGTGCCATTACTACAGTTCTTGAACCGCCACTCTGAGGTTCGGGGATATGAGTTACCAGCTGCGTCCATCAATATCAGGACTTTAGCATATGCCGACGACGTCGTATTGTTTGCTTGAGACTCATATACCCTGAACGTTTACAAAGAAACCTTCTATCTCTTCAGCACTTCGACGGGGAGTACCATCAACCTCGTCAATTCGAAGGGAATTGCGATTGGGAAATGGACGGTCGACAAGCTCAAGTCATTCCCAATAACATGGTGTGGTCAGATCACAGTGCTTGGATTTATTTTTTCATTTCTACCAGATATGGACTCTATTCATAGGCAGCAAGTGGTGGACAAGTGTATTGCCCACCTTGACAGGAAATTTTGTTTTCCCACGTCAATGCTTGTCAAGGTGCGGTTTGTACAAACTCGTATATTATCATTGTTGACTGCTAAATGCCTATTCACCTTACCATCAGCAATAATTCTTCGCAAAGTTCGCAGTGCTATAGTAAATTGTGTGTGGGGGAGTTCTGCTCAGCGTCACCCAGTTCAGGCAGAGTTTCTCTTCACTCCCTTTGAAAGGGGGGGGGGGGGTTGGCCCGCCCCCGATTTGGGGGTACCCCAATGCGGCCAGGGGGGTTTTTTTTATTTTTTTTTTTTTTTCCCCCCCCCCCCCCCACCCATGTGGGCGAATTTTGTGTTTGTGTACCTTCGAAGCTTTTTGAAGCTGAATAGGATACCGTTACCTCACTTGCTGCCGATAACTACTAATGTGCGTAACCCAATTATTTACCATCTTATTCAAGGGGACTTAGTGACCTTTTTGCCATCATTACGTCAAATAGGATATCAAGATTGGGCTCATTTGCGTCTGTCTTGGTTTTACCAGCAGTCAGACGAAGGTAAGACTACTGACATCTTTCGCCTCTGACCAGATTATCCGTGGTCAGCTATTTTAAAGGCAATGGAAACTGTTGCCTTTGATGGATCTGTGTTCTCCATACAATGGCGGTTGCTGCACCACGGATTTTACTCTCTCCAACGTCTTCAACTATGGAGGGTGGTCAGATCTTCTGGTTGTCTACATTGTGGCATCGTAGAGACAATACGACATATGTTCTTCGAGTGCTCGTTTGCACAATCCATCTGAAATTGGCTTTGTCATCATTACAATCTGCCTAGGATTTCTTACCAGTTTGTGCGATTCCTGATGACTCCACCGGTGATTCATTGAAATTGGATCTAGCGATACCTATCATGTTCATGAATAAAGAACTCTGGATGGCTAGAGTGAACAGAGCGAGGGGGATTATTTCCACACCGTCATCTGTGTGGAAAAAAGAATCATCACATCTGCGGTCCTTCCTCCTCTTAGAATGGTATCGGCTAGGTCCTCTAGTATTCAAAAGGCGTTAGGCTACATCTAAACGCCTTTGTGAGGTCATCGGAGGGGACCATAATAATAATTATGCTCACCATTATACGTTCCCATTAGACTTCTGAAGACCTACCGATGGAAAAACGAGCCTCGAAACCGAGGCGTTTATTAAAGTGTAGAAGCCTATGTAAGGCTTCACGGAAAAATGCTTTACGCATGTGCGTGAGTGTATTATAGTTTATAATTCTAATCAGGTCTCCTCAGCTCGGGCTCGCTCTGACGGACGGAACCAGAAGAGAACTCGGACACCTCTTCAACGAAACAGAGCCAGACGAAATTGACGCTCCGACAGGCAGCCGATAAATAGCAGCCGAGAGCTCGGGAAACATATGTCGTCCGAACGAGTGTCCCCGCCATTGAAGGAAGGATTTATCGGCCAGAGTTCCGCGGATGTCATCGAGACTCAAACAAGAAAATTCATATTGGACTCTTATATTTCAAATCATAATATTTTTAATAGTGCTTTTGGACTCAAAGTAAAGCCTACGGAAAAAACATCGTGCGCTCACAGACACAGGAGGAGAGGGATCCATAACCGAATCTGCAAAGTACCTGAGTATCCAGCCATCACGCTACAGGAGGAGGTCACCTGACCGCATCGCCGTAGATAAGCTGAGCGAAGCCCAGACGACAGCAGGCACTCGAGAGACAGAATTTGGAGACTGCAGCGAACAGGTGCTCACGAAGGCGGTAGCTTTTCCACCAACCGAGGACAGCCTATCGTCTTACGCCAGCAATATTGAACGGGAGTCGGAAGGCTCGACGCCCACGCCACATACAACTGTATCTTCTATCCAAGGAGAGCCTATCAGGATCAACGAGGAGATTTATGAGTACGCAAGTGCGTTCCAGCTTAGTGAGTGCTCATGCGGCGGGTCGCGCTTTGCTTGCAGCTTCATATCGTTGGGTACGGCCTGTTAGTTTTAATTTGTTATATATATACGATATTGATGTGTTGTATTTTTATAAAAATTAAGACACTAGACGTCTTTTCTGAAATTTAATCAAATTCACTTTAAGACAATGAGAGTGGGTGGTGATGGAGCTACATGGAAGTACATTTCACTAATATATGTGTAATCTCATTTCTTCTCTTAGCTTCGGACCCCTTGTCGACATACCGTTACCGGTCACCGTTTTCTCGTACTACGGTGTTTCATGCAAGCTACTACTTACCTGAGAAGGATCGAAAGAAAAGGATCGATTAGCCGCTCTGCAACGGAATCGAACAAATTATTATCTTGTTATATTACTTGTTGATCAAAGATTACGAATTTGTAAGATTCTTATTTTGTAATTAATATTTTGGCAGAAAAGTTTTTCTGCCTCTATTAAAGGTTATTCACCTTATAATTGGTGTCTGTCCCTCCTTTCACCTGTTGTCACGACTTTATCCACTGGGTAGTTTAATCAAGGTATTAAATAAGATGATTTTAAATAATTAAAGCCAGAGCACGTGACAGTCCCCTCTTAAGCTCGCAAAACCAGGATAGGCCTAACTGTGGCTTTTCTCAGAGCACCGCCAGGAAATATTTGCTGCAAAGAGCTATTCCATTGGTCATTGGAATTCCCCCACAAGTTGACAGCATAATGAGACACTAACTAATTAAGCAAAAGCTTCTGAACGTAACGACACCTTGACCATTAAAGTCCGTCAACTCTATCAGAAGTTTATAGAGTTTTAGTTAACATGGATGTCTATGACATGAAGTGTTTTTTTGCGATTTACCGAAAGTCGGACGCTTTCGGACGTAAAACGCTTGACTTTTCGTATAGGACATTTAAGTGTAATGGCAATATAGTGGAACATTTAAGTGTAATGCTCTTTCCCCCCCTCCATCCTTCTCTCAGATGCACCATATGTGGAGTAGACAAAACGTGGCACAAAACGTATGCCAATGTCACGAGCTTGACAAACGGTCAAATCACATGGCAACAATAAAGAAAATAAATTAGCAGAATGAAGACGATCCTGTGAATACATTGTACATAATCATAATAATTAAGTAATTAGTAAATGTAATGAAAATTGAATAGAAGATTAAAAGCAAAATACAAATAGAAATCGTTAAAAAATAATAAATACTCTAAGAAAAAGATTTGAAAATATGAAACCAAAAACAATGAAATAAAAATTGAATCAGATTTAAAGAAATTACGTTAAAAATAACCAAAGAAAAACTTCACAAACAGTATAGCAGAAAGAGACATCACATTGATGATTGATTAAATAGTGGATGACATTTTTCATTATTTAATTCTATCTACTTATTTTAATTTTCTGCATGTTTGAGTAAAATAATTTTATTTACTAAAACAAGATAATAATGCAAGAAAATATAACCATATATGAGGGCATTTCAATAAGTAACGCACAATTATTTGTTACGCCATGAATACATAATCAAAGCGGTTGAGATGTGGCTCAACATTTGAATTTCACGCCACAGAAAGCTACATTCAAAAGACACTCAAAAGGAACACTAAAATATCTACTTTGGATTTCAATAATCAGTGTTTTTTCTTTTGAAGTAATCAAATGAATTGTTTTTCAGATCCCGATAGTCAAGTGGCTTTCGAGTTGCCAGGCATGTCTTTCTCGTAGGCCTCGCAAAAAAGGGACGGATTAATGAAATTGCTTCAACGGTGGGAGAAATGCGTTGAACGACTAACTAGGCTGCTATGTTTAAAAATTTAAATTAGCGTTTGCAAAAATATAAAATCTATTGTAAAAAAAGAAGCATTTAATATGCAATCATTCTTCATTTCATTTTCACGTCACTAGACGGCAGAATTTGGGGCACCATATAAAGACACTGAAAATGTAGGGGAAAAGTTTGTACTGACAGCAACTTTAAAAATAAATTTGCATCGAAAATTTGCGTTTACTTTGTAATTTGTGAAGTTCGTTTAAATGTGCAATGTTGTAATACACTGAGTGAGCATATTATGATGACCACCTGAAAAGTTTATGCAAATGCGCGCACGGACATCGCCACAATGTTGCTAGCGGGCCGGGCCAATATAAAAAGGGAAGCTGACTGTCGTCGACAACAGTAGAAGAGTTCCATTCTTCAACTATGGGTAAACGACACGATTTAACAGCCTTCGAACGTGGGATGATTGTAGGTATTCGGAGCTAAAGAGCGAGTATCAGCGAAACAGCAGCATTCGTGGGGTGCTCAAGAGCAGCCGTTGTTAAAATATTTAAAGACTGGACGGTTAGCTGGAAGACGGTGTCTGAACGTCCGCGTTGTGGCCGCCCGCGGATGGTTGATGATCGGACAGAACGGAGACTGTCACGACTGGTAAAGGATAACAGAAGGGCAACTGTGCATCAAATCACTGCAAATCTTAATCAGGGGTCCTCCCAAACGGTCTCTGATTGCACTGTCCGCCGCACACTGCATCGCATGGGATACGGAAGCCGAAGACCTGTCCGCAGCCAACAAGCGGAAACTACTCCAATTCGCTCAGGAGCACAAGGACTGGACTATCGAGCAGTGGAAACAAATCACGTGGTCTGACGAGTCACGATTCCAGTTACATCATGCAGACGGCCTCGTGAGAATCTGGCGGAAACAGCACGAAAGCATGGACCCCGCATGCATGAGTACAACCCTTCAGGCCGGTGCGGGCAGTGTTATGGTCTCGGGAATGTTTTTCTGGCATGCGTTAGGTCCATTAATACGTGTTGAACAACCCTCCCTGAAGAATCCTCCCTGTCATGTTGATGGCGTACTCCAAGTGAGACGGCTACTTCCATTTGACCATTCACTACTGCTATTATTACAGTGTGCCAAAAAATATAATGGTACCACCTTTTACTTTGTTGGTGATACTTGTAGAGTGAGGTTAGGTCATTCAAAAGATCAATCCCTCCCATTGTGCTGTTGTAAAACGAAATAATGGATGGGCAGTCAACTTCAATTCTTTTTTTCTCTGACCGGTCCCATCTGGTAACTTTTTTCATTGGAGACACTCCTACACAAGATGACAATACTGTGCAGCATCGATTATCATACCATCTAACTGCTGCAATATCTGTTTTGGATGATTGTAACCATATGAGATGAGGCATCTCTTCCTTTTTTCTTCAGTACTGCTTCACTGGGGAGCTTACACTTGTTGACCCTGTTGGCTTGTGCAGTACCAGTGTAGTAAATTCCCTTTTCCATCAGCTTCACAATTAGTGGTAAAGTTGTAAAATAATTATCTGCTGTAATGACCATTAGTAGACATTGTTTCAGATAACTGGAGTACAACCCCTGTTTGTAAAGGCACAGTATTGATCATTTTTTGGGTTTTTACCCTGGTAAATGTCGAAGTCGTACAGAAATCCTGAAGTCCCTGCTCGTCCCCATAGCTTCAAACTCCACTTGTGCGGCTTTTTTGGAAGATATTGCCTTAGTAGTGATCTGCCTCGGAATGATACCATTATCTCATCTACAGACATCTTTTTTTCTTCTGGAATTTTTAAGAATTGTGTAACCAATGACCTTAGCCATGGTCGGATCTTCCATGCTTTGTCTGATTTATCTTCATCTGATGCTTCTAGATTGTTAACAAAATAAAGGTGACTTACGAGTTTTTGCCATCTGTTTCGTGACATGTTATCAGCAATTGGTGCATAACGGGTGCTGGTTTCCCAATAAGCTGTGTTTCTCTTCATGCTCACATGTCCCATTTTCAAAAAAAGGCCAAGTAATATTTCTATTTCAGATGAATTAGTGTCCATGCGTTCTCCTTCTTGAATGCTGTAAATGTTGGTTTGAGTGGCAATCTCTTCACTCATTTCTTCTGTTATGAACATACGAACATACTCATAAGTACTTAGATCATTATCTGGGGGTTCCGGAAAATCATCGCTGAAATCGGGCAATTGGGTATCAAACTCCACGTCTTTCCATAATGAGTTTTTACAATATTCCTTCAGCTCATCTGCAGTCGGTCCTGTTTGAGAAGCTTGTTCTTGAGCTTGCAATACTGGCACATCAGTTACATCAGTGGGTTCACCATCTTCAGATGATTCTTCATTATCAATTGTACAGATTTTGTGCAGCTGATATTCTCTTATATCATCATCAGTATCACTAGTGTCAATGTCACTAAATTCACTATCAGATCTTTGAATTAAGTCAAAAATGTCTTCAGCTGTTAGTGGTTTACTTCTCTTAGGGCGACAAGTGGCTGAAAATAACACATTCCAGTGAGGATTATATGTAGCCTATTTTATAATTACTTTTTTACTTTGTTGAAATTATTTTTATGGACTTTTGCATGCACTTTACCTATTTATTTATATAGTTATTTATTTATATAATAACCTAAACAATATTGTCTTGCTTAAAATTGGTACTGTACCTTACATTAAAATTATAAAAATAAAGTTTTTATATTTAATTATTTTTATAATCACAGTAATTTATTTATGCCTTATTTCAAAGAAAATTGAAACTGAACATCAAAAGTATACAAATGAACCAATGTTGCAAATATGCAACATGTGACTTTAGACTATTGAAACGGGCATAATTTTTTACGTTCGTCAGTCAAAACCACGTTATTATTTTAGTTTAGACCGTTATAAGTAAATATAAAGCAAAATAATACTTTTTGAATACAAAATATAGGTAAAGGTCATTTTACCGAAGCCACTTTGGCCTGACGATCTGGGATCCTGCATGGTTCTCGGCGGGAATTTTTTTAAAAAATAAGTGCTGGCATCTAGTGGCTGAAACAATTACTAGTGATCAAAAAAGTGTTGCAGATCTGCAACACAGAGATATAGTAAAAAAAATCGCTTGTTTGGCTCAAAAAAATTCCCGACCTGTGATGTATAACCCATAAGGGACATACTGGGTTAATGGATCAAACAAGTTATTACAAATTTTAACTGCATTATCCGGAATTATTAAATACGATTTTCTTATTAGTGGTAATAAAAGAAAACCCTGAAGGTGAATATTATAAAAACTAGATTATTGAAGTTTGTTTACTTCCTGATCAATGCATGGAAATATCCGTGTTTATTTAAACACGGAAAATCAATCAGAATTCGCGGTTATGGAATAATACCTGCTAAAAAATGAAAGTAGAACGTTCTTTCACAGTTTCTTTTTAACTATAAGCATCTCGATTAATGTAACTTTCTTAGAATGAAATTCGTTTTCTTCCTGCTATCCGGGATTTGATAAATAATAATAAACGACTAATTTTTAAAGAAATACCATTTATGGGGACAGGAAAACTATTCCCATTTATAAGATTTACAAGAATATTTCCGATAGTTTTTCTTATTTATTTCATCGTCTATTATTAAAAAAAAAAAACTTATAACTTTGGCTATGTATTAATTAACGTTTATTACAATTAATTATTTTATAACGTTTATTACAGTTTTTGTAAAAAAGTTCCATCTGAGTCAGATATTTCTTAAAATTAGAAAGAAATCGATAAAAATTTACTTAGGAATTTTATACTTACCTAATTCATAGAAAAAGCAGATCCGAAGATATTAAAAAAGAAGCTGGGAAGAATATGCGATTACGCCTTTGGATTGTACTAGTTCTGTAAAAAAATTAATTTGTGTAATAATATCTATAAAATATTCAATCGAAAATTGATATACTGGACGATACGCTTTAATTAGTAATTTTACTAATACTGATGTCAGGGAGGGAATTAAGAAAATAAAATCTAAATATAATTTAATGCACAGAGATATCACAACGTAAACTAATGTTTGAAATTATAAAGCTTAATAAAATTGGTTAGTGAACAAAACAATTAACTAAAATTCTGCATAACAGTATTAAAAGGTTAATTAAGATTTGTCTTAATTTAACAGAATATTGAAGGTATGGTAATTAAAGGAAATAGAACGTTTTCCGTGTAGAAATGATAAAAGTTTGTCTATAATATTGGTTGAGGTTAACATCGAGGGATGCGAGATTTATTTCTCTTCTCTTCTAGTTAATATTCTAAGCATTAAAGAAATTCAAGAAATTAAGGTAATTACTTTGTGAAGAAAACAATCTATTTTTGCTAAAGTTCCCAATGATTGAAATAAGCATCCAAATTAACAAACAATATGGAATTAGTATTCCACAAACAGAAAGCTAACGTTCATTCCGCTATTTTATTCCTCGTTAAATGATGAAGTAAAATCTTGAATCTACAGTGGAGCATAGCTTTATTTCAATTAATTTTTTTTGAAAACCTTCATAAATCTTCATGGTAAAGAACAAGGCTCCAAGGGAATAAATCCTTTGAGTTTGGCAGCATTAATCATTTACACTCTCAAATAATCATCAAAGTTCTCTCTTTATAATTATTATTCAAAGGGGCATTCGATAAGCAAAAACAGAAAGTCCCAAATTGATGAATACACTCTTTGAAACGTTATAGCTCAGCAACGAAATGAGATAGAAATATAAAGTTTGTTGTGTATGATCCAGACGGCGCTGGAAACATAGCAACACGTTCATTGGTGTTCATTTGTTTATAAACCAGAATGGTGGTGAGACTTTCATTCGATGAACGTAAGTGGATACTGAAGTGTTATTGGAAAATGGAGAATATTGTTGAAGTTCTACGATGTTGGAGGGTAAAATTTGGTACACTACCGCCTATAAGGGTAACAATAACAAAGCTCCGAGACAAGTTTGAAGGCTAACGAGTGTTGATGCAGTCATGGAGGTTTTTGAACGATCCCCACAGAAATCAGTGAGGCAATGCTCTCGTGAATATAGTATCGCCAAATCCAGTGTTCATCGAATTTTGCGAAGTCAAAAATGGAAGCCAGATGGATAGGACGACAAGGAAGTGTTACGGAATTCCCGTCTCGATCTCTACCTTTGGGGAACTTTAAAAAACATGGTGTACGCCACAAACACTGACGGCATTAAGAGATCAGATTTGAACATTAGCTACAATCCAGTCGGCATATCCCTCTGTTCGACGTCGGTGTTGGGAGTGTACTGTGGCAGGTGGTGGACATTTTGAACATTTACGAGCGTAAGGGATTTTAAGGAATAGAATACAAGAAACCATGTATTTCTATCTCATTTTGTTGCTGAGTTATAACGTTTCAAAGAGTATAACTATCAACGTGGGACACCCTGTATTTACCTTCGTCAGTTAAACATTGTCCAATAGAACATTTGGCTTCGCACGCAGCTTGCTTACTAATTCTTGTTTACGTAAGTAATAAGCGAGTACAAATCCTTGCTATTCCACGTGAAAAACATCTTGTCGGGTTTATTATATGGAGGAATGCGGAGTCTGACGTTACAAAATTGTGGCGAGAATTTACAGGTTGAACCGAAGATAGTGATACCACCTATTAGGGGGTGGCCGTGGCCTGGTTGTCTCGTCGGTTGGCTTGCCAATCGATGGAGTTCAGCAACTTCAGGCGCGGCCAGCTGCTGGTTGGGTGACGGCCTGGGCTTGAGGGCCACCGCTGGCGGGACAGCTATTTGGGGCGCGGCTGTTGGGGACTTTGGTCTGACCCATTTGCCGATTGACCATAGCTGGTGTTCCAGCAGTTGGTGACAGCCTCTGGTTCGTTTATCCCCAGCAGCTCTTCCATCATGAAACCCCCCGTGCTTCGGAGGGCACGTTAAGCCGTCGGTCCCGACTGCTACTGTCATCTCGTAGCAGTCGTTATTAATGGGATGGCGCAAAACTCCCTCGTAGGAGTAGGTGCCGCAGATTATCGCTTGCGATAATCTACCCTCTGTACCAGATAAGATACCACCTAATTCCCCAAGATCAGGAAATCTTAAAACTGTAGATGACTAACAGCAAAATCAGCATAATGGGAACAATTAGAATTTACGAAGAAAAAAAGAAATGAAAAACTTATTAAGTAATCAGAATATATTTGAGGCCAGGTATAATTGGCTGTTTATTATTATAACAACTCATTAACTCACTCTAGGACTATGTATATGAGATTCATGGTACGGAACCTTTCAGTATAATTTTAAAGTATTTCAGATTGCTTATCCATTCGTTCTGAAATGTTGCATACAGGTTTACTCCTGATGACAACGCATTTTAGCAATATTTTCAAGTCGCTAAGATGCGTTGTTTTGTTTTATACCAATCTTTTTTTAACAGGTCTTAGACTATGTACGCGAGATTCATGGTACAGAATCTCAGTCGAATTTTGAAGCATTTCCACTTCTGTATTCGCTCTGAAATTTTATATACAGGTTTGCTCCAGATGACAACAGATTTTACCAACTCTTTCAAGTCGGTAGGTGCGTTATTTAACAAATTTCTGAAGATATTGAAAAATGTTCCTTGGATTTATGCAACCTCGTTTACATGCATATTTTCTAAGTGAAAGAATTATCCATATTTGTGATATTGCCGTGGGATTTAATATGAAAAAAGTAAAAGAAATGAAACTACAACGCAGAGAAAAATAAGATTTGAGAAAAGAAGACAGGTAGAAAAGGTTAAACGTGCAAACGAAAAGTCGTGTTCTAAGCGTCCATGGTTAGAAAAACGAAAAAATAAAAATTATGAACACTAAAAAGTAGAAAAAAATTAATATGTAAAAAAAATTATAACAGCACTATTAAATTAACGCCCTAAAAAAAAGTAAAAAATGACGGGACCTCAGAATGGTTTTGACAGAAAGCTTTGATGGTGATATGTAAGATTGTGTGAAAGTCATAGCTTCAAATTAAAAATCTGATGTTTTGGCCAATTTTTTCTTGTGTGATGAATGGTGTCCCCACTCTTTAGGCCGTTCATCTCTGGCAAAAACATCAAATTTTTAATTTGAAGCTATGACTTTCACACAATCTTACACATCACCATCAAAGCTTGATGTCAAATCCATTCTGAGATACCGTACTAAAATTATTTTTTACTTTTTAGTGCATTAATTTAAGAGTGGTGTTTTACAAATTTTTTTACATATTTTTTTCTCTACAACATTTAATGAAAAGCAAATTAGCATTGAATCTTTTGATTTCTTGTCGGCTTTTCTTCCTTCAAAATATTGAGTGCTTCAGATAATTTTCAAGCCTTCCTTTGAAAATGCCAAAGTTACCTTTTTAAATCATCTAGCAAGTTCGGAGACTAGCCTTCCTGACGGATACGATGTGTTGGTATCACCTGTTAAAAACAACCGCTTTCAAAATATTCCCCTTTTGCAATTATCCACCTCTGCCATCGCAAGTACAGTTGCTGGACGCCTTTGAAGGAGATGGTCTTCAGAGCCATCATCTCTGGTATTCTGGATCTCAGATGCACTCTTCAAAAATCGTCCTTTTGAGTTCATTTTTCAGACGGGAAACAGGAAAAAGTCGCATGGGTGAGATCTGGTGAATAAGGAAGATGTGGAAGAGTTTACGTTCCTATTTTGGCCAATGCAGCCTGCACCGTGAAAGAGCAGGGGCACTGTCATGTTGCAGTACCCTATCTTTGCTTTTCCTGAGTTCTGGCCCTTTCCGGCGGTCAGCATCATGGTGCAATGTTTCTGTCGAAGATTTCCCCAAACGCCGACTGAATTTGATATTCATACATTCAAACGCTTTATCTGCTTCCGTCGAATGCGAACTACAGTTCACTGACACGCATTGTTTGAAAAACCGTGCACTGCGAAGCTGCTTCCAGGAGTTTTGGAAAACTGGTGTTTTTGAAAGACTTCGGCAGTTCATGAGAAGAATGGATTCTTGAATCATAGCTGCTGGTAGCCATTTTCAGCAGTTATGGATTAAGAAGCTTTACATGTAATATTAAGTAATAAAAAAATTGTTGTTTCAAAAAACCTTTATCGCTCTATATCCTCGAAACAAAGTGGTATTCCGAAAATCATCTGAGGACACAAGATTTTTAAAATAATACAAAATATCACCCCATGAATTCTTGCCGTATGTTTAGTAAGCGCCTGTATAAGGAGTTTTGCCTCTTCATAAAGAAGTCATTGCTCGCATATTTCTATTGTATAGTACAGCCATCATTTGCAAGACGAGGTAGAAGTAACTGGGAACTTCTCAGACCATTTCCTTAGAGACTTGCACAATTGGTCCATGATGAGAAGTATTGTTCAAGGGTTCATGAAATTCAAGCTGACCTTAATGGTAAATCATAATGTCATTCTAAAAAGTTCCCTACATATGAAAAGGCACCGTAATCAAGATATCTTTTAAGTCAATTCCGAGTACATTGATGACGCCATTTTCTCAATAGGATAACTGGTTTTCATAGGTTTTCCTGTGTGTATCCACCCAATGCACCCGCAAAGGCCATCCATTGTGTAGCTTTTATAGAGTGGTATGCTTCTTGGTCAGATAACCTTCATCAAATTACCCTTTACCAAGAGAAGGTACTATTCTTCTTTTACACAATGGATGGCCTTTGTGGATACATCATGGTTCTAATGTAGTTCAGTGTATATCTTTTGGTATATTTTTATAAATAGTGAGATTTTGGAAGCTATGCTTCAGTTCCATTCCAATACCGGTAAACTACAGTGTTTGATTGACATTTATCGATTCATAAATGGTGAAGACATTCTATGGGTCTTCTTTCCTTCTATGTACTGCAAAGGATCCGTCAAATTCATTTCTGAATGCGCTTAAAATTTACTCCGTAAGAAACGATAAAATAGTATATAACATGCTGTTAATAACAAAATCTACAAGCTTTCCAAAAACAATTTTTATATAGGCGTCGAGCCCTCAGGGAAAATTGTGCTGGATTTTCTAAATTGGCACCAAAATTATTCAAGAACGAGCTAAAATTATCTATAAAAGAAAATCATGTTGACCAGAGTAATATTTAAAGAACTGTGACAAGACCAGTGTAGTTATTAAAAGAAATCTGTAGATAGAGAAATATATTACAAATTTCTATTTTGATATATTAAAAAAGTGTTTCATTATATTTTGTAGGAAAAATTTTTTAAAGTATTTACCTATAAAAATTTCGGAGAAATGCCAGTAAGCGATACTTTGATATCATTGAAATCGGTGATAATTCAACAGTATTATTCGGAAATTTTGTATAGAGAAAAATTATGCAAACATGAATATTACAGAAGTAAATATTTTGTATGCGTTTTGTTATCTTACATTCCGTTTACACAAAAGTAATGCGAGGTTTACTTTTTTTTCCGGCAAACAACACTCTGAGATTCATTAGTTTGGTGCGATAGTGGATAAAAGAACGAATGCATTGCAGAACCAACGTAAAATGTTCTCTAAATAACGGAAATGTTGGCTTTTCCTAAATAGTAATTTCTTAATTTTCAAGCCTCATTCTAATTAATTCTATTTCGTTATACTAAAAAATCTCGATTCTTAGAAATTTTAAGGGTAATCAATTTTTAAAAAGTATTTTATTCTTTTGATAGGTTTTAATTTTCAGAATATAACTTTAATTACAGAAAAAAACAATTGTTTCACTGTATATTTTCAATTTCATTTCAAATTTGAATTTGATTAAATTATTTTTGAGAAAGATAAAATTCCAACATAGCTTTGGTTAAAAAAAGCAACAAATGAAGTAGGAAGGGGAACATTATTAGGATCCCATTACTTCGGGATCTACTACCATGACTGTCTGCTTTCCAGTAAGAATACCCGCGTCCTTTCTTATGTAATTTACCAAGGCTTGTGAAGATTTTCATCTTTCCTTTCCTTCCTCCACCTGCACCATTTTCACCTTTTCCACCTTTCCCACCTACGCTGCCCCCAGCTCCACCTGCCCCAGCTCCACCTGCCCCAGCTCCACCTGCCCCAGCTCCACCCGCCCCAGCTCCACCAGCCCCAGTTCCATTAGCTCCAGTTCCACCAGCCCCATCTCCGCCAGCCCCAGCTCCACCAGCCCCAGTTCCATTAGCTCCAGTTCCATTAGCCCCAGTTCCATTAACGCCAGTTCCATTAGCTTCAGTTCCACCATCCCCATCCACACCAGCCCCATCTCCGCCAGCCCCAACTCCGCCAGCCCCAACTCCGCCAGCCCCAACTCCGCCAGTCCCATCTCCACCAATCCCATCTCCACCAGTCCCATCTCCACCAGTCCCATCTCCACCAGTCCCATCTCCACCAG
>JAHWFO010117657.1:1946189-1966943 GCA_023313115.1 Rhysida immarginata | reverse complement strand
CACCAGCCCCATCTCCACCAGCCCCATCTCCACCAGCCCCATCTCCATCACCAGCATCCTCAGATTTCTGCATTTGATATTTGTTCGTGTTGCATAAGTCGAAGTCGCAGCTGTACCAGCAGTCCTTGTCGCCTTCACTGTCCTCCTGTCTTGCCGCTTGGGAAGACGTACAACCAGACTTTTTCTCAGCGCTGCACGATTTAAATCTTTCTTTGACTGAACCACCAACGATTATTTCTCGAAGTACGCAGAACTTCTCGTTCTCAACACAGTCTATTCTCACTGTATCCTTCTGACATGCGCCTGAGCAAGAAAAGCACTTGAGCCCTTCGCCCATAAAGAAAAGGCTGCCGGAGATCAGGATTGCGTAGATGACGTACATCCCTGATGTCTAAAGCAGGAAAGAAAATAAAAATTTTGAAGGAAAAGATAATCATAAACTTATATTTTTAATATATTTACTCATCATATGTTCATGGTGTTTCTGGTTTGATTTTTGAGTTGAGTTTTGTTCTGGTCTATATATTTATCTGTTTATTTGAAAAATTCTTAACAGGCATTTAATTTAAATACCGGGTGGGCAAGAAATAACGTGAAGTGTTCAGAGCTCGCTAGCGGGAATTCTATTAGGCCAAATGCAGTACATTTTTGTGTATATACTTAGTGGAACATGCAGTTTCGATTTCTGCAAAAAAAAAAAAAAAATTGGTAACAAAAGTCGCCATAGGGGGCGCTTATTTCAAGAAAACAATGAATACCTAATTGTCAAATGAACAAATACCGTACAAACCAACTTTAGTAACAACAATAAACAATGTTTTATTTTTAATTCCAAATATGTTTCAATATGACCACCAGTGTGCTGTTCCAATAGTTGCATGCGGTACACGACATTTTCTACGGCAGCTCGCAGCATATCTGCATTAATTGGTCTGATATGTAACGTTATTTGATCCTTTAAGGTTGAGAGGTCAGGAACATGTGCTTGATACACAAGGCTTTTCAAATATCCCCATAACCAAAAATCACAAGGGTTGAGATCAGGCGACTTGGGTGGCCATACCATGGGAATGCACGACTAATTATTATTCTGTTGTCTGAAAAACGTTCTCGCAAGATCTGCTGCACCTGACGTCCGATGTGCGGTGGCGCATCATCCTGCATAAAAATGGTAGAATCCAGACAACCCTTTTCCTGCAATCGTGGTATCACAAAATTCTCAAGCATATCGGCAAACCCGGAAGAATTGACGGAACAAGTCACCGGTCCACGGGGACGGATTTCTTCAAAAAATTACGGGCCGATGATGAAAGAAGCAGTAAAGCCGCACCATACTGTTAGTTTCGGTGAATGCATAGGAGTTGGCAGACACACCTGTGGATTTGATGCAGCCCAAATACGGCAGTTGTGGGTATTGATATCACCATTCAAATAAAAATGTGCCTCATCACTCCATAAAATTTGCCATGGCCATGCATCATCCACTTCCATACGTGCTAAAAATCTCAACGAAAAGTCAGTTCGGGTACGTTCATCTCCAGGAAGCAATTGTTGAACAGGTGTGGGTTTATAGGGATAAAATGTCAATATCTTATGCAATATTTTCCTCACCGTCGGATATGGGATATCTGTTTGGCGTGCTATTGCGTGTGCACTGCTGGTACCTTGCACAGTAGTCATCTCCTGTTCCACAATAGCAGTTGCAACTTCTTCAACGTGTTGTTGCCTGTTAATTTTCCGTCCCCGGCCTGGTTGCACTCCTAGAGTTCGGGTAGATTCAAATCGTTCAATCATTTTCCGTAAGTTAGTTATGCTCATCGGTCCTCTTCGTAACGTTTTCAATCGCCGGAATTCACGAAGGGCAGCACTTGCATTGTCGCTCTTCTGATAAAACAACTTGACTAATAACGCCCGGTCAGGCAGAGTAAGCGTCATCGTCAGGCCTTTCGTTCGTGAATGATGGAAAATCCTCAGCCTTGCCTTTTATTGTCATGATTGCTCAACACGAAACGCGCTTATGCAAATGTATTCATTGTTTTCTTGAAATAAGCGCCCCCTATGGCGACTTTTGGTATTTTTTTTTCTTTTGCAGGAATCGAAACTGCATGTACCAGGAAGTATATACACCAAAATGTACTGCATTTGCCTAATAGAATTCCCGCTAGCGAGCTTTGAACACCTCACGTTATTTCTTGCACCCCCGGTACTTCAGTGATTTTTTAAATGCTGTCAATCATTCGAAATTACTTATTTTATTAAAAGTTTTTTAAAAGCAATAGTTCTTTATGTATGGATAAATCAAAATCATTCAAATGAAATTAGACGACGAAAATTAACTAATAACTGAAAGAACATGCATCAACTCGATATGGCATTTATTACAAAATTAATTTTAATCTAAATGTTAATAAATATATTCTAATATCTCATTGAAAAAAAAATTGAATAACCAAATAAGGAAGAGACATTAACGTCTTGTCCACAAAGCGACTATTTTAACGTGTATGCGCATTTTGCCTACCTTGTTGGCAGTGTCCAGAAATCTACAGAAACAATTTCACTCTTCATCCCTTGAAAACTGCGTTTCAAAATTAAAAAGATGCGAGAAAATTGCAGATCTTTTTAACTTCCATATTTTCAAGAATCGACAATGTAATGAACCATGCTCGTAGAATTTTATAGAGGAGAATCTATCTATATATATAAAGAAGTATGTTTGTGGGTGGGTCTGTTTGTCTGTACATTTTTTATATAAATCTACAGTTTTATTCCGATCTTGATGAAATTTCGCATACATGACCTTCAAAGCATGAGGAAAGTCACTGTCTACCTCAGATTTCGGAAAAATAATAATTATCGATAAAAAATCGATATTCATGGTTATGGCAGGGCATATTAATGAGAAATATCTCATGACCAACAATGCAAGGCAAAGTTTGTGCAACAATAGGTATCAACAATGGTATCAACACGCAATGCACCAACACAAGGCAGGGATCAACAATCAATATCTCATGACTAACAATGAAAGGAAAAGTTTGTGCAAGTGTAATTATCCCGGGCAACGCCGGGTACCTCTTCTAGTAACTTATAACAATTGAATCGGTGAGAATCAAAACGGGATAAGTCCATGTTTTATGGAAGTGCACGTACCCAGAAAGCGACTGCCCTATTCTTTAATATTGGTACACGATTTTAAGCGTCTCACAAAAATATTTCAATAGGTATCAGCACACAAATAAAAAAAGTATCTGCATTCGAGCTTTTTCTTTTGATTGGTGCAGTTTTCATGCCCGTAAGATTAAAATTTGATTTTTTAGCAGGTCTCTGAAATTTTTTAGTATATTTTTAGCTTTTAACCTTACGCCTAAGGTGAAAAGTTTAACAATCGCATCGAAAAGAATTTATTTCTCCTCAACGAAAACGCAGTGCCAGAAATGTTGTTGGCCATTCATTATTAACATTCCAAGGAAAATTTATTATTTTTAAATGGAAATTAAACGTTATTTGACAGGTTCAAAACAGTTTTATTTATCAATTTTATACTAATTATCGTTATTACTGATCGTTAATGCGCATGTCTGCAACTATTGTCATATCGCCGGAGCAAAAGAAAAATAAAAGACTGCGATATAACAGAAAGCGCAAGAGAGGGAGAGTCGAAGCCATAGAGAAAGGAAGTATAAACTCTAGAGTGTGGATCACGTGACTTTCACATTGAACGGAGCGTGGAACCGGAAGTACCCAGGCGTCCATGTTGGAGTAGGAGGAAAGCCAAGATTTTATAGTTTAAAAAAAAAATAAAAGCATATGAATTAAAAAAAATAAACGCAATCTTAAATATAACTTGTGAGCATGAGCTTAATAGAAAAATTTGAATTTCTTTTATTATTTTTCTGAATTCATATTTAAATGAGAGGCAGCAAAAATATTTTTTTTTCTTTTTAAAAATGCCTATTATTTAATCTAAATTTTATAATTCTTTTTCTGCACTCGCTAAAACAAGATAACTCCACAAAGTCATATATAGAAGGTAGGTTATTTGATTAATGGGTCGTCTTATACTACACCAATATGGCCCCTGGATTCCACGTTCAAAGTCACGTAATCCACACTCTAGAGGGTTTACTTCCTTTCTCTATGGTCGAAGCACACGAAGTGACAAAAACAGCGGCGAAGCCCCGGCTTCCCCGGCAAAGTAGAATCTCCCGTGAAACGATGAAGCGACAAGAGCGCGAGACTAAAAATTTGAATGTTCGAATAATTTATGAGGAAAAAGAGACGGTATTTAAGGGCAAGTCAACCAGGCCAGCTGAAAAGACAAAAAGAGGACCCGATGAGCAAGGGAGCTGACACGGTAACGCTACGGCCCATACAGCACGACGCCAGAGCGAGAAAGAGCTCCAAACCTGAGTCCGTTAACTTTTGTAATTTAGCCCAGGTCCGTTCAGCTGGTTCTCGATCCGACAGACGGGGCCAACCACGGCAAGAATACACGGCGAGCCGAGGTAATGATTCGAGACGAGGCCCAGTCCGAGGTACGCAATCGAAGAGCCGCCGATGGGGCCAGGGGAGACGAACACCGACGAAAAAGAAATCGTCTCGATCGAATGAAAGGTTCATCGGCCCGGATAGAGTGGATATTCAGCGATATCAGGCAAGCAATGATACATTGAACTTTTATGTTGAACGCATTAATAATTTGGATAGTTTGACGAACCAAGCCGAGGAGAGATCAGCTGATGAACGATATGGGTACGAAGACGTAAGAGATCGAGAGTCCGAAGACGAGCGCCTTGCTTACCCGAGCTCCAGTCCGCCTTGTGCCGTGAGAGATTTGCCCGACCAATTGAACTTTGACCCAATCAAGGAAGCCGAGACGCTTTCGTCAAAACGAGATACCGAGCCAGAGCAAAGCGACAAGCCTGAGACCGAAGAGGCGGTAATCAAGTTTTCTTCGGAGGACGTCACATCGAGCGAAGGCAGCAGTATCTTATATCCATTAATAAATTCTTTCCAAGGGGAGCCCAACCGGACCATTGAGACGATTAGCGAGTTTGCAAGCGCGCGCCGGCTTAGTGAGATCTCACGCGGCGGGTCGCACTTGGCTTTCGGCTACACCTCGTTGGGTATGAATTTCCATTTATTAGGATAAGATTTAGATAAATGCATTTGTGTCGAGGAACCGTATTTAGTAATTTTAGAGGCTACATAATTATTTAAGGGCATTGAGTGTGTGCATTTAAAGTCTTATTTTGTTTCTCGCCTAGCTTCGGTCCCCTTGTTGACTAACCGAGTTCGGTCGCCGTTATCAGTTTCGATAATCATCGACTCCGCCCACAATCATCGACTCTGATGCATTCGCAGAGAGGCATAGCATCGACTAGCAACTCTGCATTTGTTCATACAAATTTGTAGAATTGTTCTTTCAAAACTTACACAAATTGTAAGGATGTTTTTTTTTATTGTATCAAAGATTTAAGCAGGTCGCGACCTTTGTTCATTAAAGGTCATTAACCTAATTAATTAGTTTTTTTCCCTCCTTTCACCTTCTGTCACGGCTTTATCCTCTGGGTAGTTTAAAGATAAATTGAAAATTATTAAATTTCAGTTAAATAAAGTCAGAGCAACATAACATTATCTCAAATTCCGCTTTCTCTAGTAGAAAGAGCTTAAAATGGACGCCCGCTGAACTGGTCATCGATTAAATTGAAATTTTGGAAGACTGATTAAAGAAAACATGTATTAAATAGTCATCTAAAAGTACATAGTATACGTACAGTCGGGTGCATAAAGGTTTTTACGTAAGTCAAAATTGTTCGGCTTCCTTACAATACTTCAATCCATTAAGATTACTTTTTCCAGGTATATAGTCGAGCACGCTTACTATGGAACGGTTCCATTAAGTTTTTGCTTAGCATCGGGGGTAGGCAAGTTTTACGTCACGTGCTCAACTACGTTGACAAAAAGAATATTTTGGCTGTTCTGATGAGATTTTTTGTTTTATTAATAAACTAATCTATTTGGTTAATAGTGTAACATAAATGGTGTAGAGTGGCGATATAATTATATGCGTGATCAAGAGATAAGCTGATGCAGCGCTTCTTATTGTGTGATGCGGAAGTGAATTACAGGTACCGTTCTCCTTATTCCCTGGGTGTAAGTGGAAGCTGTTTTTTTTTGACTGCTCGAAAGGTTACAAGTCTCATTTTTTGCGTGTATATAAAATAATCAACGACAATTATGCTAAAACCATCCGAAATTTTTTTATAAATTTATTATTTAATTTGATGGATCCCGTCAAAATTTGACGAAGAACACCCTATCTTATTATTAATCCCTATCTCTTTAATTAAAAAATAATAAAATAAAAAATTGTCAGAGCAACAAATAGAATAATCATTATGTACAAAAAAATATAATAATCAGAGCTTAAATATTTCATTATGCTCAAAGAATAAGAAATGAGTTAATACATAAAATCAAAATAGCTTTATTTCTCTGAAAGTATTAAACTGAGACAAAGTGTCAGCGGATAAAATGATCAGTTTTTAAAACTCTTTCTAACGATATAACATTCAACAGAACATTTTCAGTAGTCGCAAGGAAACATCATAAATGATCAAGCCTAGCCCACGAGAAAGACAGGCCCTGGCGCGGAAAGGTCACCTGATCATCTTAGTCCGAATAACAATGTAACCTTCATTGTTTCCATCTTGGATTTTAACAATCAGCAATTTTTCGTTTGTTGGAAACAATGAAGGTTACATTGTTACTCGGACTAAGATGATCAGGTGACTTTTCCGCGCCAGGCCAACACCACCTAGACAGAAGGCCTACGCACAGAAACTGTATACATTGTTACATCATCATCAAACGGCCAAATTTAGGGCTTCTTATTGGTAGACACATGATTAACAATAGCCGCTTTTGTGTGATGTAACAATGTATGAAGTTTCTGTGCGCAGGCCTTCTGTCTAGGTGGTGTTGGCCAGGCCCTGTCTTTCTCGTGGGCTACTTAATCAAGGCAGGATTTTCTTTCTGCAAATCTTCAGTTTATTTAATTCAAAACAATGATTGAATACTGTCTCATTACAACAATCCCTGGCTTCTGATGGATTGTCGTAACTTTCTTTGTTGGCTTCAGATGCGTATGCGCTGAAGTGCCAATTTTGCTCTTACAAACAATGCTTTGCGTTTTAATATATAGGATTATATATTTTAATAGTAGAGAATATTAAATGATTTGAACAAAAGAGGATTTTTGTGAAAGTAACGGTGGTATGAATTAGTGTATATTTAATTAAAAAGTAAAATAAAGCATGACATAACAATTAACGTGAAAAGTTTTTTAAACCCTCAAATAAACAGATCAAATTACACACTTGGATGAAAAAACTTTAATCTGTTTATGGTGTTCTTTACATACACTGTTTAAAACTTAAATGAAATCAAAAACGCGATAATGAACAAAAAATAATGTCTATCCATATCGGATTCGCACTCTGCCATTCGAGGCAGTAGGCAGGGACTTTAACGATATTGCTATCAGCCGCTATCGCTTATTATTGTCAGGAGGGAGCAGGCAACAAGCACATTCCTAGCTTCCCAATTTTCATTCACAAGGGACAGGTCCATTCTAATCTGCCTTGACTCTCAGTACAAGTACCTGATTTTGCAACCGAGCCACATCCAGAAAGCTCAGCCCCTACGGAGCAGGTAAAAACCTTTTTGCACCCGACTGTACATAGAGTTTTATATGATTTTAGTGATCGTGCATGTTTCGTTAATTGATACAAGCTCTTGGAAGTAAGTAGAAGCAGCAGCAGCTGCCGTTTCTCTCTCTCCGATCGCAGCTCACGTGTGTTCCCAGGAGACAAGTTTCTATACCAACCAGACTGTAGAGAAAATCGATCCTAACGAAAATAGGATGGGTTATTGGCATTACATAACTACAGTGCTAGACAGAATTTTAAACTCACATGAATTTTGAACCAAACTTTACTAAAAACTAAAAGATCTACATCAGCTTTTTACATATAAATTTTCAAACATAAATTTACCACTTTGCTGATTGTCATTCGTATATTTTGAAAATTTTGCGAACAACGACAATCAACTAATAATTTCACTTGGACAAAATTATAAACTCACCCTTAAAAATGTGTTTGCCCATCTATTTTTATCATATGCAAATTGCAAAAAGGTTGTATTTGCAATCACTTATTGCAAGAAAGTGTCTGCTGCAGATTTATACTGTGTAAAACAATGCCACGAGGAACAGAGCTTGGCGAGACAGATTAGGACAGTATGGATGCTGCTTGGACGTGGAATGTCCCAAAAGAAAATTGAAGCTCTTCTTAATCGATGCCTGTGTGCTGTCAGAAGTGTATGACATCGGGAAGTTGATGGGTAATTGAAGAAACGAACAGGAAGGAAAAATCTTAGGCTCTCGAGATAAATCTCATATTCGACGACTGGCAACTGGAAGCAATCTTTCTGCTGAACGCATTGTAGACATACTTTGACTGCTCTCGGCCCACTGTTGCACGGGTTCCGCAACAATCTCCCAACATTGTCTACAAAAACTTTCTACGAAAACCACCTCTAAACCAAGATCACAGAAATGCAAGATTGAAGTTTTGTAGAATATCGGACTTGTGTGGTACCCAGTGGTAAACTCTGATGTAAAGAAATTCAACCTTGATGGTCCCGATGCATGGGACTGTTATTAGCATATCAGCAAGATGAACAGAGTAAACTGAGTCGTCAAATAAGGGGGGGAGCTCAGTAATGGTTTGGGGGCGTTTTCTGCTCGGGGTAAAAATGATATGGTAGTAAATGGACGCATGGACACTGCGAGATACAAATACAAAGTGCTGCTGGAAAGTCAACTTTCAAGCTATGGTAAAATTCTTGGTGGAGATAACTGGTTTTTCCAGGAAGATAATGCTCCATGCCATCTCTCCAACCTTATGAAAAAATGGTTTCAAGAGCAGCAGATAAATGTTTGAGAATGTCACGCTCCAAATTGAGAATGTATGGGGATAACTAGCACGTCATGTTTATAAAGATCATCGGCTATTCCAGACTACTCAAGAGCTCACTACTGCCATCATGGAAGGATGGGAATCTATCAACATTGAGTACTTGCATAAACTTGTCGATTCAATGCCAAGCAGGATGTTTGCAGTCATAAGAAACAATGGAGGACCAACAAAGTACTCATGTGTGAAAAATAACGCCATATACGTCTGTTTTTTAAGGGCGAGTTTATAATTTTGCCCAAGTGAAATTATGAGATTATTGTCGTTGTTGATAAAATTTTCAAAATATACGAATGACAATCAGCAAAGTGGTAAATTTTTGAAAAATTATATATTAAAAGCTGATGTAGATCTCTTTGGTTTTTAGTAAAGTTTGGTTCAAAATTCATGTGAGCTTATAATTCTGTTCAGCACTGTAAATCAGTAAGTATGATCATTGGTTTCGGATAAACACGTTTAATGCGAAACGTGGGTCCACGAATGGATGAAAGAGGACGTAAACGTCAAAGATAGTTTCTCGTATGCTTCTGTCCTAAGTGTTAATACAAATAAATTGAGAGACTATTTATCTGTAGCTACCTGATAAATTAGGAGATTATTAATCTGTAATCTATGTTAATATTAATATTATTTCTTTATATTAATAATAATGAAAATTATCAATAAATAAAACTAATAAAACAAGTTCGATTTAATATTTTTTATTTTCAATACTACTGTAGGTTTGTCATATTAGATAATAAGAAAATATAATATTCTTTTAAAAAAACGAAAATACACTTGCATACAATAAGTTAAACATTGGGGGAAACTGTAAAGTAATGTGTACACACTAAGCCTGAAAATTTAGGCCAATTTTCTTTTAAAATTATACTCAACTACCAGAATATATACACCCCCTCCCTCAATCATCGACAGGAAAATAAATCATTTTTCGCAAGCCACCGTTGTACTTTTAAACATTTTGCATATTTAGTTGACAAAAAGGCATTTTCAATTTTCAGAGGATGGAAATGCCGTTTGCATGATAAATCATGTATTTCATATGTCAGATAAAGTTTAAGATAGGATCTCCTGTAAATTTAATATTTATATGTTGTTTCAAGTTTTCTTTAAAAAAAATTAACTTTTAGCCTATGAAGGATTTCTCCTTATTTTACGATTTTTGTTATACTTGTTTGTATCCTTAAATTTTTTTTGAAAAAATCCATTATTAGTGAATTCTGGTATTCTCAAAAATATATTACTATACTTCATTTTGCAAAAACTCTAAGATTTAACAACCAGCTGTGTAATATTTATACTACTGTATTTAGTAATTAAAATTATCCATCAAAACATTTTTCTACTTTGGCAAATTGATGTTTTCTGAAATTACTAAGTTATGCATATATGCTATTTAGCATCCTGAGACTGCATATACACCCTTCTTATAAGTAAGGTTCCTTAAGTTTTCCTCTGTTGGAATGAGGATTGTCAAAGATACCCCTAGAACAATTTAAGTAATTAGTTTTCAAAATATTACAGTTGGTGATTTTCGTAATATAATTTATATGGTAGGTTTACATAAGTTATATGGTAAACATTTTTATTATTTCCATATGCCTTTGCAAGGTTCTTATTAAAAGCATTTTAAAGTTATGGATTATTTCCAAGTCTGATATTTTAAATTTTCAATATATTTTATTGATGAAATGATAAGAAGCTTTCCCCTGGATTTAATAAATTAATCTATTAATAAGCATCTCCCCTTTAGAATATTAAAGAATATATGCTATGTTTTATGGAAACTAAACTGTATATTAATTGTTGCATTGACATCATTCATCAATTTTTTTCATCTCATCTTGAACATTGTAAGAAGTCTATAATCTTACGTATAAGTCATCAGCTATGATTTAAAAAATTTTTTTTCTCACTTTAAGCAGCAGTGACGAATTTATTATTTGTTTTCTCAAAAGTTTCATACTCATAGTAATAATCAATGAAGGATTACACATAATTTGTAAATAAGGTGCGTTGCACTGATATAAATCCACTATCTAATTTTTAATTTCAAAGAAAACTATGAAGTAAATTCAAACAAATCTTTATTACCTAAACACATAACTTGTGCTTAATATACAGGGTGTATATGAAACCCTGGCACAAATTTTTAGAGGAGGTAGTATATGGACGATTCCAAGAAAAACTGTTCATAAGAACATGGTTTCGAATTTGAAGGATAACCGAGATATGAACACAAGTAAAAATGCTGCCACTAAGATCAACAAGTTAATAACTCAGATTATATAACACATAGGCATAATGAAGTTTAGGGGAATAATGGAGTACGTAGAATTGTGTATACGGGTAAAATTTGATCGAATTCCAACGAGTAGTTTCCGAGTTACGCAGTCAACAACGTAACACGTGCTCACATGGTAGTACTAACCACCACGTGTTACGATGTTGACTACGTAACGCGGAAACTACTCGTTGGAATTCGTACAAATTTTAACCATTCGAACCCATGTTCATATGAACATTTATTCTTGCAATCATCCATACTACCTCCTCTAAAATTCTGTGACAGGGTTTCAGATACACCCTGTATTTCTCAGTTCAAATTGTTACAAAAAACAAATAAATAGATATTTTACACAATGGAAAAAAAACCATGAATTTGACTGTTGCATTATGATAAATTTACAAATTCAATAACCAGTTTAACCGCCATGAGTATTAATTACTTTAAATACTCTATCGGGTAGTGTATCACAAGTCTTGGGATATGTTTTCCCAACAATTTACAATAGCAGTTTTTCAATTCTTCGGCAGAATCATACCGATTTCCACCCACATAAACTTGCTTGCAGGTATGGCCTACAGATTCTCCATTGGGTTCAGATCAGGGGAAAGGGGTGGCCATTCAATCACCTGAACTCCATTGTTGAGAAACCATTCGTATGTGGCTTTAGCAATGTGGATAGGTTCATTATCTTGTTGGAATTGCCATCTGGGGTCAACAATTTGTTTGCCGAAGGGCAGAAGATTAGTCTCCAGCATTGTTTGGTATGATGTGGCATTCATTCGACCAGAAATGAACGCTAGATTTGTTTTACCAGTCCATCCAAAGCCTCCCCAGATCATAACCGAACCCCACCACATTGGCGCTTGAAGTAGAGCTCTTTCTCTTTCCGTATGTCGTGCCAATAGTGATTCCTTCCATCTGGTCCGTCCAGATTAAACTTCTCATCGGTCTATAATATTTGCTTCCATTCTTGCTTTCATGACGTGTCCTTTGCCCAACACAATCGCTTCTCCTTGTGTATAGGTTACAAGTTAGGTGTACACTTTTTTTTTGTGTACACAAGATGCTCACGCTTTATAACAAGCCTGTATAATGTAGGTTTGTGAATATTAGTGTCTGGTCTCTTGGCCAATTCTGTCAGATGTTTTTCCGTTTCAGTTCCCAGATTACTATTCTTTGTTGTTGAGGTGTCAATTTCGGTGTAAGCCAGGAGCTTTCTTTTGGACGTAACTCTCCCGCAGTTTCAAGTAATTTAAGGTTACCGTATGTGAGCGATTTAAGTCTTTTGCTATTTGTCTCCATATAACTTAGCATGAATTTACTCCTTCTCAAATGCAGTCAGTGGCTTACCTCTTGGCATTGCCATTTTTCGATTTATTAGTTGATAAAATTTCTTTGCTTTTTTAAATCTGCCACCATTTGAAATTGGAAGTCAGTGCCATCTGTTAATCTATTGACAAGTATGAATTTTAGTGCAACACAACAGAAAGTTAGTGGGTGGATTTATCATAACGCAAAGGACAAATTCATGGTTTTTTCCATTGTGTAAGATTATTTGTTATTTGTAACGATTTGAACTGAGAAATATATTAAGCATAAGTTATTTGTTTAGGTAAAAAAGATTCGTTTGAATTCACTTCATAGTTTTCTTTGAAATTAAGAATTAGATAGTGGATTTTTATCAGTGTAACGCACTTTATGTATCAGGGTATGGACTGTTTAAGTTATTCAATTGCTGCATGTGGTTTGACATATTTAAAATAATTTTAATCTGAAATAGATAAATGTATGGGTTCCTTTAAATTGAATAAGTCAGATCAAGAGGGGATTAAACCACATTTATGGCATATACAAGTAAACAACAACAACAAAAAAAAAACAGGAATCTAATATGCACTATTCTCAATACATATTATACATTTAGTTTTAACATAATGGAAAGAAAACTATTAATAAAAATAAAAATTATTAAACATTTCTAGGATGTTTATTTTGTCTGAATTCAATTTCAGACTTTCAAAACTTTCAAAGCATCTTTCTCAAAATATTACTTATGTCCAACATCATGAGTTTGTGCAGTATTACATTACAATATTAAATAAAGAAATGTTAATGAAAATTGTTATACTAAATGAAAGACACATGAGGAATTCAATTCATGTGTTTTTCGATGAGAAAAACCCATATTTTTTAATCATTAAAAATTAAAAATTTTGTTTGTAAAACTGTGAAAAATGTTTTTCTAAATATTCTTTAGATTTTCCTTGAAATATTATTAACAAATTAATAAATATCTTATTTGTGAATATTTGCGTTATTCATCTTGAGAATTATGTTCAAAATGTTATCAGACCATTGTTGATAGATAGCATTAAGATTTTTATTGTTAAGTATACACGCGGTGGTGATGCCGCTGTTTTGTTGTTGCCTTTTTAGTAATCGTCCCATCTTTTTGTCTCTGTAGTAAAAAAATGTATAAAAAAAACCTTTGTTGCTTACTGGTAATAACAGCTCGATTTATTACAATTCTATTTACATGGTTATGGGCCCAGCACGCTTCCACTGCGCAAGCTAAGGTAGAGTTGTTTATTTAAAACCCTAAGAGGACTTGTTTTCGAACGTATTTAGCTTGGGCCGCTACCAAAATGGCTTCTATGCAACCACGTATGGAGTTCGAAAAGCTGGGAGAAAACAAGTATAGAACTTGGAAGTTCAATATGCGGATGTTGCTAATCGACAAGGAACTTTGGTCATATGTCGATGGAAGTGCTGTGTTATGTGCTGACGCAACAGCCAGTCAACAGGCAAGTTTCCAAACCAAGAGAGATAAAGCTTTTGCAACATTAGCATTGGGGATTAATCCAGATCAACAAATCCATATCGTTGATTGTACTTCCCCTAAAGAAGCGTGGGATACTCTAACTAATGTCTTTGAGCCTAAATCCAGGCCACGTATTTTGCAACTGAAGAAGCAATTCATCTCCATCCGACTTGAGGAAAATGAAAGTATGTCTTCTTATCTCAGTCGTTTAAAAATATGTAGTGATTTGCTTAAAGGTGCTGGAAAAGAAGTACCAGACGAGGAATTAGCCTATGCCATGCTGTCCGGATTGCCTGAACTTTATGAAAGTATCGTCATGACTCTAGCCAACGTTGACGATTCCAAGTTCACGTCCTTGGAAATTAAAAAGGTTCTTCTGACGGAATTTGAAAGACGCTCTATGAAACAGGACATTCCCCAAAAAGAAGCTTTCCATGTGATAAAACCACATGCAACTTGTGACAAGAAAAATGTTCGGCGTTTCAGATGTGGTGAGCGTGGACATTATGCTAATAAGTGTCCAAAAATTGATGTTTTGCCTAAATCAGCCAAAAACAAAGATGTCAAAGGGAAAGGAATCGTCTAAAGGTAAAGACTCACTTCATTTTTCTTTCAACTTGATAACGATTGTGAAAACGATAAGTGGATTCTAGACAGTGGTGCTACACACCATGTATCAAATTGCCGCCAGTGGTTCCACACATTTCGAACAATTCCGAGTGAATCCATTCAAACGGCTGATGGATCAGTAAATTTTAATGAGCGGTTGAGAGCAGAAGGTATTGGAGAAATTGAAATGGAATTTCAAGTTGGTCACGAAGTGAATCAGTTAACTGTAAAAGATGTGTACTACGTTCCTAACGTACGTCGTAATCTATTATCAGTTGCTAGAATTGTAGGAAAAGGAAAGATAGTCACCTTTCAAGATGGAGTGGCAAAGATCAAGGCTGATCATCACAGTAAGACAATTGTCGAAGCTCACAGAGAAAACAACCTCTACGTTGTCCAAGTTAATGTAGTGGTTAACTCGGCTATGGACTGTGAAGTGCAAGAAACAACTGTTGTTGATAGTTATTTATGGCATAAAAGTTTCTGCCACGTCAACAATCAGATTCTTCAAGCAATGGCTAAAAAAGAACTTGTACAAGGTTTAGAAGGAAAAATTCAAACAACTACCGTATGTGAAGATTGTGAAATTGGTAAATCTACTAAAGCTCCATGTAAACGGCTCAGAAAAAGACAATCCAGTGATATTTTAGAGCTGACCCATTCCGACGTTTGTGGACCGATGCTAGTATTATCAGATGGAGGTTCTAGATATTTTATAACCTTCATAGATGATTTTTCCAGGAAGATTACTGTCTATTGTATTAGAAATAAAGCAGAAGCAGTTGATTGTGTAAAAAAATACATCGCCAAGTCTGAGCGAAGTAAAGAGAAAAAATGTAAACAATTTCGAATTGACAACGGTTTGGAGTATTGTAACAAAACTCTATCCCAACTCTTCGAGCAACTGGGGATTGTGCACGAACGCACAAATGTCAGTACTCCTCAGATGAACGGAATCGCGGAGCGAACCAATAGGACTTTGCTTGATCTAGCACGAGCATCTCTTCATTCAGCTAAACTACCACAAAAATTTTGGGCTGAAGCCGTTACTGCTGTGGCGTATATACGAAACAGTTTTACATTCCACTACAAATGAAATTCCAGAAGGCATAAGTGTTCGTCATCTTCGGGCTTATGGTTGTTTGGCGTATGTACACATTCCGGCGGAACGAAGAAAGAAGCTTGATGATCGAGCTTATCCCGCCATTTTAGTCGGCTAGTCCTCCCAGACTAAGGGGTATAGACTATGGTGTCCGAAGCTCCAAGACGTTGTACAGAGCAAACACGTGAAGTATGATGAAACTAAACTTGGATCTGAATGGACTCAAGAAGTTGAGATGGAACCATTTAGATTCAATCGCATATGGATAGACTATTCTGAAAATAGTCGTCCGTCTGAGGGCGCTACCATTCCGGAGAAGACATCACCTCCAATCATATCAGAGAGTGATGAGTGTTCATCAGTTGCTGATGTCCTAGATGATGGCCGGGTCGATACTGTTGTCACTTCCACGGAATCCATTGAACGACGCAAAAGAGGTCGACCACGAAAATCCAAAATAGTGCGAAACCCCCACGGAAGGGCTGGTAAGCCCAAGGATCCAATTCAGCTCAACATAGTGGAAGTCATCGAACCCGAGACTTATGAAGATGCACTAGCTTCCCCACAAGCCCACAAATGGAAGGAAGCAATAGATGAAGAATTGGACTGTCACTGCAAGCTTGGTACTTGGACAGACGTAGACTTACCACCAGGAAAAAGATGCATAGGTTGTCGTTGGGTATTTCGTGTTAAGAAAGACGCTGCAGGTAATGTTTATCGTTATCAAGCTCGAATTGTTGCGCAAGGTTTTTCACAGAAACCAAATGATTATGAAAAAACTTATGCACCTGTTGCCGATATATATGTTTTTCGCATACTATTAGTTTTAAGTGTACTTTTAAATTGGCACACTCGTCATTTTGACATAAAATGTGCTTACTTGAACAGTGAACTTACAGAGGAACTTTACATGAACATTCCGCCAGACTGTGAAAAATGTCATGGGAAAGCTGTCCGCTTGCAAAAATCTATTTATGGGTTAAAACAATCAGGTTATAATTGGCATTCAACCCTCAATGAATATTTAATTCAAATTGGTTTTAAACGATTGTTGTCATCAACTTGTGTTTATAGTTTGAATGCATCAACCATAGTAGTGATATATGTTGATGATATTGCCATTTTTACTGTAAATATCAATAAAATACTCTTTAGCCACAACAAAGAAATAAAGGAAAAATACAACCGTAATCTGGAGAATCCTTTCGGTAGCGATTGCTACCATCGTTCAGCAGTCCAGGAGTAAACTAATCCAAAAAGACGAGTTAACTGCCTGTTGAGTAAAATCAGGCCGTATTTAAGGCCTTGTTCAACTCTTTGTTCAAGGCCTTCAACTTCTCCCTGTGCTTCAACAACCCGAACAAGACTAAGGACTTACTACCCAACCCAAAGGATAAAATACAGGATTTACTTCATGCTGGAATTTATGAAATAAAGTGTGGCCAATGTGATAAAGTCTACCGAGGTCAGACGGTTAGGAATATCGGCACAAGATACAAGGAACATTTGGCACATAGGAAATTCGGAAGAATTAATCAATCAGCTGTAGCCAAACACTCCATCGACACCGGCCACGATTTTCCCATTACCAATGTTAAACTTTTACACTCAATAAACAAAAGACAACTCTTGGACCCATTCGAAAGCATTGCTATTCATCGAGTTAAGAAAACATCGATTCTTAATCAAGATATGGGGCCGATTAGCGATACTTCGCTAATCCGATGGCTCATCAAAAGAACCGTCCAATGAAGACTTTAGTTGTTCCTTTTTCTTCAGGATTGGTTATTTACTATTATAAATACGGCCTGATTTTACTCAACAGGCAGTTAACTCGTCTTTTTGGATTAGTTGACTCCTGGACTGCTGAACGATGGTAGCAATCGCTACCGAAAGGATTCTCCAGATTACGGTTGTATTTTTCCTTTATTTCTTTGTTGTGGCTAAAGAGTTTTTTATTGATATTTACATCTTAATTATCCACATTAGCTTTCATTATCTAGCCATTTTTACTGATAAGGAGTCAACGATTCAATGGTTCTATAAACTGTTGAATGATAAATTTGAAGTTAAAGATCTTGATCACATTACTTATTTGTTGGATATGAAAGTATTTAAAGTGTAGCGTTCCCCTACCCCCCTATGTTACTAAATATAGATGTGATTTCAAAAACTCAACAGGGGTTGGCGAACACAAGAGTTCGAGACCGATATTTTCAGGAAATGATCACCCACTAACTGCTAATGAAAGCATTCCTTTATTCAAAAAAAAACAACAAAAAAACAAAAAAAAAAACAATATAACCAACATTCAACACTCAAATACGACCCTAATCAGTATGCAAATTTACCATTGCTTTGCATAATGACTATAGTCCCAATAAGCAACATCTACCAAATTACATAACTCAACTAGCTTAAGGTAAATTACACCCCAAGCATATCCGGAATTAATTCGCGCTGGCCAGTGTCTGATCACCCACTAGTTGACCCGTACAAATATTCCAATTTTCTTTTGCACACCAGAAGGCGCCACGTCCCTCCTTTTTTTTAGGGCAGAACAGGGGAGAAGGACTGTAACCCCTCTTGGGCACAACTAATAGGTGATACAATGGCTACAGTGGAATTCTGTGTCATCGCACTACATGCCATACGTGCGTGGCTAATTCCACTCTAATAAATTTAATACTTATGGACTATTTAAACTAGTGGGAGTAACAATCTATTTACACCATCCAAAATAAATACAAGCAGTTCTTCATTACATTGATCTAACATGTGGGTCGAGCTCAAGCTAAACTGTTGTGTCCGTAGCACAATCTAACTTTAACATCACTATTTCTTGTCACGACGGCTCGGTATAACGATGTGGATAAAACCCATGGTCATTACAGTTACTCTAACAAGACGGGCTCATCGTTAAATGTACGGACTCCATACTGCGACAAAGCATGCGTGGAAATCGTCAGGGCTCTCCAGAATCGCTTACTCACTACGTTTGCGGGCGCTCCTGTCCACATCGGACTTAGACTGCATGACGACTGCGTTCTGGGCATCTCCATATAACAAACAAATTACGATAAAAGCAGTGCTTTAGAGCAGTGGTGATGCCGCTGTTTTGTTGTTGCCTTTTTAGTAATCGTCCCATCTTTTTGTCTCTGTAGTAAAAAAATGTATAAAAAAACCTTTGTTGCTTACTGGTAATAACAGCTCGATTTATTACAATTCTATTTACATTATTGTTATTTGAGTAATATACGGTTTCTACTATAGAAATAAAAAAGTAACATTTTAAAATATTCATTACATTTTTGTTTATCAATTTCATGAAGATCCTAAACTTCACAATAATGGCTGTATCTTTGAAACTATTGAAGATAGATCGATGAATTTTTTTATTTTGTCTTCTTTTTACAATTTTATTTTGTACAAGAAAAATGAGAGGATTTAAATGAATAACAAAAATTTTGTCTTAAGTCCCCCTTTAAGTGTGCTGTCTCCTTTCGGAGGTTGGCGACCAAACTGTTAATGGCCTACTAGGAATATAATGCGGTGGTTTTCCGTTGCCTTCCGCATGATTATTAAGGGACAAGCCAAACATCCATTGCCCTCCGGGCTGGCTATGTTTGTATATTTATCCAAATTAATTAGCATAGATTTGAACCCATCTATATATAACTATATAAACGTTATAAAGTCATTATACATTTTGGTGAAATCATTAACGAATTTCATTTATTTGCACACCCAAACACACCCAAAGTGAATGTGTGTATGGGAGTTACACAGTCAAAGGTCTATGGGCCCTTCATGTTTGCCGAGGAGACTATCACTGGTATCGTGTATCTCGACATGCTGGAGCAATTCCTGTAGCGACAATTGCGAGAGGAAGGATTTAGGATACCGTTGTGTTCCAATGGGTTACTATCCCATTTGGCCAACATCGTTCGGGACTAACTGAATCACGCATTCCCAGGCAAATGGATTGTTCAGGGCTTGCCAAGACTGGGCTCCAGTCCTCAGATGTGACCCCCATGGATATCTTTGCGTGGGGTTTTATCAAGTCCAAGGTGTACCAGGTCAGTATTACGCACCATTGAAAACGAATTACAGCCGCGGTGGAGGACATTACACCGCAATGTTGCGCAACGTTTTCCGGTAGAACGCTGGGAGCTGTGCCGGGATGTGCAAGGGGGACACATTGAAATTTACTAAGAATGTATCCTGGTATGATATCTGGTTGATGCATACTGCAATTGCTGCAGTAAAACGGAGTTTTCACCAAAATGTATAGTGACTTTATAATCACCCTGTATATGGGACACTGAACAGATTTATAAACCAAAAAAAAAAATGCAATAGTAACTTGTTTTCGCTATACAATTGATAATTGAGGAACCAACTAGAGTAACACTCGGCTTCGCGCGTATGAATTGAATATTTACAGATTTAGGGTAAATTTTTAATGACTGAATTCGACTCTTTTGCCAGCTTTGACTAGCTGTATAGGGTTTAATTCACCCATGAGATTATTCCCATGATAAAATCCGTTGCTTAATAAAATGTCACATTTTTTGTAAATTTAATAGTGTTCAGTGTAAGAGTGGATTGTTGATTGTAATTGTTGTATTGTCATATTGTTGTAGGCGGTATTGTTGAATTTATAAATTTATGAAAAACGGGGGGGGGGGGGGAAGAGTTCACTCAAAACACGTGCAACCTGCGGAAATCCATGAAAGGTAGTGAAATACCTTTCCCAAAGTATGTTAAAGCATCATGAAAAGTTTGACGTCCATTGGTTTCGCGAATATACAGACAGATCTCACTCACTCACTCACACACACACACACACACACACACACACACACACACACACACACAC
>JAHWFO010117657.1:1876829-1946179 GCA_023313115.1 Rhysida immarginata | reverse complement strand
ACACACACACACACACACACACACACACACACACACACACACACACAGATTGAGAGAGATTTATGTTGATATAGATAAAATATGATTCCCACAAACACATTTTTAAGAAAATGTAAACTTTCGAGAGTCCTTTCACTCATGTTTGAGATAATTTATTTTTGTTTATAATTTTGCGACATACCTTAATAAGAAACAAAAAGAAAGAAAGAAAATGGAATGGAAATTAAATTGCACATAAAATGCCTTGAAAAACTTGTAAACATACGTTCATTCTGAATACGGGCGTTAGCATTAAAAGTTCCCAATGGTACTGTAATGGTAAGTTCCCATTACAGTACATTAAAGCACGTACTATTGAACCAATTTTGACCATCATTAATTACTCTTTATATTCATTCGTGATACTTTGTTACAAGTTGTGCGATATGTTACATCCCATAACTTAGCACTGAAAGTTTCCAAAGGTATCATACAGTATTATTAGAATAAGTACCAAACCAATTCCGGATATTCGTTAACATATTATGAGTTGTTCGATATATTATATGCCACATGTTAGCATTGAAAGTTCCAAATGGTACAAAAATGATACCATTCGAACATGTATTACTAATACAATTTTGATTTCCATTTATTCCTCGTTATATACACTCACATGCCAAAAGTGATGGAATAGCACCGAAAAAAGCGTGGGACCTCCTCTAGCCCGGCGAAGTGACACAGTGCAACGTGACATTGATTCCACAAGTGGGTGGAAGACATCTAAAGGCATTGCCAACAATTCCGAGGTGAGAGCTCCCCACAATTGTCCATTATGAAGCCACCCCCGGCTTGCACAGTGCATTCTTGACAACTTGGGTCCATGGTCTCATGTGGTCTGCGCCACACACGAGCCCTACCATCAGCTCGTATCAGCTGGAATCGAGACTCATCTGACCAGATCACACGTTTCAAGTTGTCAATTGTCAAGTCGATATGTTGATGGGCCCAGAAGAGACGTTGCTGACTATGTCTTGGTGTTAGCAAGGACACCCTCGTGGGTCTTCTGCTTCCATATCCAATGGTCACAAGTTGGTACTCTCGGTAGACTCCTGAAACTGGATTGTTGAATTTTTGAGCCTCCTCCGATATCGACTGATCCATATGTTGTGCTCCACATACCAGGCCACGTTGGAACTCAGCTCTCGCCGTGTAGCCATTGTCACACTGAACACCCCACCCCTTACTCATCACAGCGAAACTAAACCTACTTACACAGATTTACTTATTTATACTGTTTGCATATGATGCTACTGCCATTTGAAAAATAGTCCACTGCTATTCCATGACTTTTGGCATGCGAGTGTATATTCATGACACGCCGATACGAGTTTTGTTTGATATATTACATGGTCTATCAAAGTCCCAAAGGAACCAAAATGGTACTATTAGAACCGTAAAACTAAACTTAATTTGACTCATTAATTACTCGTTATATTTATTCATGACTCACTGTTTCGAGTTGTTTAATATATTACTTGGCATATGGTCATATGTTAGCATTGAAAATTTTAAGGGGGTATCAAAATCTTACATGTATTTCGGTTCCATGCATCATTTGCGAACTTGTTAGTGCTTTTTTCCATATTTATCGACGGAGAAAAATTTTAACAAGAATGATTTTACCGCCAAAGGGGATAAAAGCGCATTTTCGTTTTATATAATCGAGACATCATACATGGATATCTAGAGCTAACCTATATTTTAAACACTTTAGAAAAAATATATAAATATGAAAAACAAATGGTATATTACTATTTAAGTAAACTAACGTAAAAAAAGAATTTAAATGAATAAAACTGAAGAACTGATGCGAAATGAAGTGTCTAGTTATTCTTTATATGTAGACATTCCTACATAATGTTAAATGAAGTGAGCCTCAGATGCTGAAGCGTTCTGTGTTAGCGTCTATTTTTTCATCATATTCTATTATTAAAGCTTATCTACGTTACCGTCTACTATGAAAGCGAGCTATTAGATACTAGCAATTAGCAATATGTCTTGATGGATACACCTAAAAGCAATGTACACTTGATACCATTAAGCTATGGATAACAATAGGTCTAACAACTGGTAGGAAGTTGGTTATATTACGCGCCATATGTTAGAATTGAAAGTTTCAATGGTACTATGCGATACGATTAGGACACTTACTACTAAACAAATTCCCACTATCATTAATTACTCATTATATCCACTCATGACACGTTGTTACGAGTGGTTTCATATAATGTATGCCACATCTTAGCATTGAAAGTTCCAACAGTGCAATATATTACGATTGAGACACGTAGGGGAGAGCGGGTAACAGTGAGACACGGAACAGTGAGACATTCAATGTAGCATCCAGAAAAGACACCACCAGCAACTAGTGCTACCATAGCTAAAAGGTGAACTTAATCTTCTATGCACCCATTTAGTTTCAGTTCTCTAGGATCCCTGCAGGCCCAAGAAAACTGTACATGCGTAAGTTCAGGTTAGTAATGTAAGTTTTCTTGATTGCCAATTGTAGTACATTGTTCACCACGTTTATAGCAATTGATAAAAAGATGGCTATATATGAAATGCTTATTCAATAAGCTTTCTGAAATCTATAAGCGATTTAAAAATGAAATGGAAACTTAAACCATGTGATGTAGGTAACAGTGAGACAAAATGATTTGGGGAATAGTGAGACGGTATGATGTAGTAAATCAAAGAATCATTATTGTTTGGCAAAAAGATTTCATATTTTATATTTTCCTTAAATCACAATAGTTATAAAATTTTAAGCCAACAAATTATAATAGTGTTATTATTCTATTTTTTGTACTCCTTTTCAGTGTTAATGTATTTTAATCTTTCAAAGTTTTTTTAAATTTAGAAGAATATGTTGTAATTCAATTGATAATTATTCTAATAATTTTAAATCAAAATAAATGCACCAAAAAAGCTTGTCTCATTCTTCCCCAACCCTGGGGAAGACTGAGACAATGTGCTTCAGAGTTGTTTGATTTTTTTCATCAAACGTTTTTCATAATAAAATCTGAAATTAAATTATGTCATAGCTGTATAAGTTTAGTATTTCACAGAAAAAATTCGTTGCATTTGATCCATTGTAACATGAAAAAACTGCTTTAGAAAAAAGTGTGTCTCACTGTTACCCACTCTCCCCTACTACTAATTTCCGCTATCATTAATTACTCATATTCATTCATGATACATTGTTACGAGATGTTTGAGATATTACATGCCATATCTTAGAATCGAAAGTTCCAACGGTACGATATTCCAATATGGTACCATTACAACACTTACTACTAAACCAATTCCAGCAGTCAATTTTTATTCATGACACGTCATTATGGAATGTTTGATATATTACATGTCTTGTAATATATTACATCTTAGCATTTAAAGTTCTAAAGGTGACATATATCATTAGAACATGTACTTGTAAACAAATTTCGGCCATCATTAAATATTCGTTATATTAGTTCATGATACGTCCTTACGAGTTATTAGATATTGTGACGTGCCCCCCCCCCCATACCCTCGATGGTCTATAAGCACCCCGAGTATAACTTGTAAGGGGGAGGAACTGTCAGGGGTTCGAGACCTGGATTAATTCCTGAAGAAATGCTGGCACAGAGACATTATTCAGGATTCACACTTTTTATTCATCTTTGTCCCCATTCTCACCTATGGTCATGAGGCTTGGGTAATGACCGAAAGAGTGCGATCGCGGGTACAAGCGGCCGAAATGAGATTTCTGAGAGGTGTTGCAGGTGTTACCCTACTAGATAGAGTGTACAGCAATACAATAAGGGAATCTTTAGGTGTTGAGCCGCTACTTCTCCGCATTGAGAGGTCTCAGTTGCGCTGGTATGGCCACGTGATTCGGATGCCGCAAACTAGTCTTCCTAGGCAGTTGTTATTTTCCAAGCCGGTGGGTAAGAGACCAAGGGGTCGGCCTAGAACCAGGTGGCTAGACTACCTGGAGAATCTGGGTTCGAGTCGCTTGGATATTACCAGGGAGGACATGCGCCTGATGGCGGAAGATCGCGATCGCTGGAGATCCTCCATAGGGCTGCTGCCCCCGCGACCCTAACGGATAAGCGGGTTTGAAAAGTAAGTAAGTAAGTATTCATAAGCTTATACAGGGTCGGTCGGTGTAAGGGTATCTTAAGCATTATAGGAGGGGCCCCTCTAAAACTAAAACTATTATCTTCAGCTCTAATAGGATACATGTACAAGTCTTGGACATGAATGTACCAGTCAAGCGTCATCAAAACTCCGAGCATACACAGAAGTTTAATTCAAATACCACAATCAGGTCTTGTCACTAGAAATCAGATCCAGTAGACAGAAATACTACCAACTCCCGTAAAGTATTCCAAACAACACGCATGAAAGCGTAATGTGACCCCCTTTTGTTTATACGCTTTGAGGGGAGGGCACCTTAACCCCTCCTTGGCGAGTGTTAGTATTTAATTTTACAGCCTTACTGCGGAATCCAATGGGACTAGGTGTTTTCACTTTGAATTTCAGTGCACCCTCCCTAATGGCACTTCGCTCTGTAATTCCACGGATAAGATAAATAGATCAACCTGTTTCATGGGTTACTTCTGCTCGGAATCGATGGCACAAGCTGTCTGATTCATTTTCATCCTTCTTACAACAATTAACAACTTTCTAAAGAAAAGAATAGTAAATGCAACACAGTCTCCCATAAATCACAACACCGTCTGGGCATGCTAATCAACAAAACCATCAGTACATAGACTAAGGAGAATGTTCGGAAGCATTACAATACTTGTTCTTCCTGTTTATATGCCGAGGTCGCATTTTAGTTGCACTACACCTGGCAAGACTTTGCTGCTTCGTTTACGCGAATGTTTTTCCGCACTTGGGGGGGCTTCAGAGCGGACGCATTCCAAAGCGCAAATCGACAAATCAGTTTAAAAGTTACTCACCCGGTTGTCATCTTAAATGCACCAATCACCTTCGTTCACTTGGTAGTATTCATTCCAATACCACGGTCAAAGTTGTCATCGCTGGGCTCGGGCCTCTCTCCTTCAATTCGAACACACGATGGCTGCCATCATCCCGCTGACACCGCCATCTTCCTGCATAGCTTGATAAAGTTCTATTAAGCCCTGAATCTCATTTAAAATAAACTTAATATACTCATATTAAATATTACATATAACCTGGGTGCTAATTGCACCAAATATTCCGACAAGAATTCCTCTAAAACATGTAAGACATGCAATATAGGGAGCAAAGCAAAAACATGACCGCTCAACACGGCGGTTTTGAGAGGAAAGAAAAAAAATAATACCCATTCTATTTACCAACAATACTACATAAAAAAAGTAAACGATTGTTTGCTGGAGGCTAAACAACAACTCTAAAAGAAAACTAACAATGTCAGTTGCCAACAAACAATGCAACAAATGAAAACAAAGACACACGCGACCGACTCTGCGTTGTTAGCCAAACGCTCGTAAAAGAGCGGCCGCACACCCTTCAAACTAAACATGATCAACGAAACACATTCACCCACCGTTCTATACCCAACAAACTAACTAACACAATCCACCACAAACCGAACACATCCTAACCACGCAAACAGGAAAACAAACTGCAAACAAACCGCTAACATCGATCAAGACAACAAAACAAGGCATATCACCCGCACACATCCCTCCCATAACCAGTCGTTTGCTATTTTCCCTTCCCGTCGGACATAAGCAACCCTAACTGACATCAACATGTCACAATATATTATATGCCATATCTTGTCATTGGAAATTTTTAAGGGGGTATCATAATAGTCCCATTAGAGCACGTGCTATGGTACCTATTCCGTCTGTCTCACCTTGGAACTTGTTCATTCTCTGTCCCATATTTATGGATGTGTGAATTTACCTCTCCGAAAATGAGAGAATATTTTTTTAATTTGTACATTGATATATCAGATTTCTTATTAGAGTGTTTTCAAAGGTGTTATAACGGGTAAGTAAACGGATATATTCACACCATTCTAACAGAGACCCTTGTAATTTGAACCGTGTAACTCGAACCAGATCGGCCTCGGTGGCTCAGGGGTTGCGTGGTCGCCTCTGATCCCGGCCGAGCACGACGAGAATTTTTTCAGGAGGAAAATCCTGAGATCACGCACTTCCTTCGGAAGGGGAGTAGAGCCGTTGGGCCCGTGTAGTCGTTTGCCGGCTGCACGTTAAAGAACACTTGCGAGGCAAAATTTACGGCCCCTATAACGCCGTCCTGAAATGACCTTGGCAGTTGAAAAGGACGTTAATAACAAACAAAGCAAACCATTGTTGATTACTGTTGTTGCACAAACTTTTCCTTGCATTGTTGGTCCGTGCAGGTTTGTGAATTGCGTGTTGATACCATTTTTGTTGCACAAAATTTGCGTTGCATGATTGGTCATGCGCTCCTCTTATTAATATGCACTGCTATCATGAATATCGATTTATTATCGATACTTATTACTTTTTCGAAATCTAATGTAGACATTGATCTTCCTCATACTTTGAAGGTAAAGTATGCAAAATTTCTTCAAGATCGGATTGAAACTGGATTTGTATAAGAAACAAACCCACTCACCCACCCACCCACCCAAAAACAAACATTCTTCATTATATATATAAACAAGACCTCCCAAGTTTGCCGGAAAAGTCCCGATTTTTTGCCCTCAGTCTTTTCTCCCTGATTGCTCCTATTTATATAAAATTACACCAAACTGCATAATGAACTTGTTACGTTACTCTCAAGTGACGGTACGTTCGTTAATAACTCCATCTCTCATGCATTAGATGAAATTTCGGTTAGTGGGTTTGGCGGGTATTAACGTCCTTTTCAACTGCTGTGGTCATTTCAGGACGGCGTCATAAGGGCCACAAATTTTACCTCGCAAGGGTTCTTTAACGTACACCTGGCAAACGACTACACGGGACCAGCGACTTCACTTCCCTTCCGAAGGAAGTGCGTGATCTCAGGATTTTCCCCCTGAAAAAATCCTCGTCGTCCTCGGCCGGGATCGAACCCGCGTGCTCGGACATCAGAGGCGGTCATGCAACCACTGAGCCACCGAGGCCGATCTTGCAGAGTAATTAGTAATATTATTATTATCAGAAGTAGCAATTAGCGCTGCCTGGTGCTGTTCAATGATGTCAACTACAATAAAGACTGAATCGATCCTTTTGTTGGTTTGGGTTGTTTGGTATTAACGTCCTTTTCAACTGTCATGGTCGACGACAGTTGAAAAGGACTACACGGGACCAACGGCTTTACTTCCCTTCCGAAGGAAATGCGTGATCTCAGGATTTCCCCCTGAAAAATCCTCGTCGTCCTCGGCCGGGATCGAACCCGCGTACTCGGGCATCAGGCGATCACGCAACCACTGAGCCACCGAGGCCGATGAGCCTTCTTTAACACAGGCACATGTCTAAAGAATTGCCTGGAAAAGTCCAGACTTGTCATCCTGCACCCATGTCTGCTAGCCATTCAGTAAAGCATAGGGAAATAATTTTGAACATTAAAATAAACTGAAAATAAGTTTTAACTCTCATGGAATTATATTGACTTTCTTTGGCAGTGAAATTCCAACAGAAAGTTATTAAAATCAATATCTTAAATGTATATTTAATGCAATGATGTCGTTAGTTTGAACGTGCGTCCACGCTATTCATCCAGAACTATGCTTGGTGGATATTTTCTTAGACGCGTTTGAATAGGTAAGCGATCATAGATGGGTCGATCCAGTCTTCATTGTAGTCACAGCCATATACCAGAGGGGGAAACTCAGTGAATAATCAAGGGACTTGGGATCAAGTGCTCGCCAAGGTGGCGCTTCGATTCATAAGAAGAATAGCAGACGACGCTGGTTAATAAGGAATTTCCCATAGAAATATTTGCTGGCGTTTGTTTTTAAGCATAACAACGTTTAATGTACGTAAATACAGCGCCCTGCTACACTTTTGTCTATTTTTAATTTTTAATAAAATAAAAATTAATCTATTTAATTTTAAATAGAATTAAATAGATTCCATTTCACAACAATATCTTGAAAGTAATGATTAAATTTAATTTTACTGATTTTTTTTTATTAATTTGTGCATTTAATTATTTTACTTTATTCGTATAATCAAGTTTATATAATTAATTAATTATTAGCCTTATTTTTATTTTATTTTATTTTACTTGTTTATCGTTTAATTAATCTGTTCTAATTTTTTATTTTATTTTAATTAAATTTGTATGGATATACATGAAACTATATGCACGGTCTATAGATATCCATGGTCATCGAGCTCCATTGTTAAAATGAAGCTAAAGTCTCTAGCTCCCAATAGGGCGGGAAGCGAGGCGGGAACCCTATTGAAAAGCGGTGCTGCATGTACAATCGGCCCAAAAACGCCTGCAGCGCCGCCCTATCGACAGACACAAACTTTACTTTCATTTTCACTTTCAATGAAAAACCTCTATCGCAGGTCACGGTCGGCCCTGGTGCGATCTTTGCGGCACCTGGCGCGATCTGTTTTCCTTAGCTTCTCGAAACAATGGAAAATAGCCGAAGCTCGATGACCATGAATATCTATAGACCGTGCATGAAACGATTGCGTTTTGGTTGAGTGATTGGAGATTTCCGCGTGCATCAACCATTGTTGACGCAATATAAAAATACGGGCAGCCGACTGTTGACGCAAGCACACCGGCCGATTGTTGGCACAAAAAGAAAACCCGAATATATATAGAAGGCTGCTTTTGTTTATCCGTCGGCATATTGTTGGCGCGAGCTATACTGTTGGCGCGTGGCATATTTTTGGTCCGTGACATATTGTTGGTCTGTAGCTTATTGTTGGCGCGTGGCATATGTTTGGTTTGTGGCTTATTGCTGATGCGTAGCATATGTTTGGTCTGTGGCTTATTGTTGGCGCATGGCATATTGTTCGTGACAGAGCATTGTCAACAAAAACACACAAACAAACCCCAAGTCATTTTTATACAGTATATATAGATTAGCAGAGGACCCGGCGTTGCCTGGGATAATTATACTTGTAGGCAAACAGAAGAATCTCAAAAAGTTAAATTATAATTCCAAATTGGTTATGGCAAATAATAGAGGATAAACTTTATGTCATTTAAATAATGTATAGACAGTCTTACTTGAAACCGATGAAATCTCCTCGTGCCAGAACCTCATTTCAACGTGAGTTAAGACCAGGGTCAAGTTTTTGGACTTGAGATTGCGGTTTCGTAAGCATCGCTCACACGTCAAAATTGCGTAAGATCAGAGCAATTACAATTGGAAGGCTTTGATATTATGCAATTTTGACGTATGAGCGATGCTTACTAAACCGCGATCTCATGTCCAAAAACTCGCCCCAGGTGAGGCGAAGTCACTATCTGTAAGTGGCCAGGTAACTCGTTGAGTAGACATACAGTCGTGGAAACATTTTTCTTACTGGAATTTACTAAACGCTTCCACATTCTCATTCGGTATTCTTCCTAGCCGAGCTTTTTTCTTTCGCCACTTCTTCACTTCCATTACTGAACCCGCTATCTGCACGCAGTTCACTTCTGTTCATCCGTTCTATTCCAACGCCCGATCGTTCTGCCTCTTTCACCTTTCTTTCCACCATGCAATTCACCTCGGCTCTAACGTCACTTCTCGTTTCTTCTTCTCCAAATTCTACGTAATTTAATCTTTCTCTTCTGACGTCATTCCTTCCATCTTTGTCTATCCTTCTACTAAAAATTCTTGTAGGGTATTTTCTTCCAAAACACCGTAACAGAAGGGACTATCCATTCTACAAATAATCCGAAAGACAGGTATTCTAGGTGATATACCGGGACTTTATTTACCGCTTGTTGACTCTTCTCAGACTAAAACAATGCCCATCTTCACCACCGGGAACATCACTGAATATTTTAGACCCAAGTTTTTCTTGCCCTTGACGTAGCTGTTAAGGTTAGTTTCTATGCACGCGTTTTTGACGCATTTGTAACTGCGTCTAGACTCAGAAAGCAAATGTGCATCTGGACGCACCTAGACGCACAATGCAACAGCTTTTGATGCATTTAATTCGAACGCAAGTATCTGTTTCCATGCATGCGTGAAGCCTACGCAGAAAGTTCAACTGCGCATGCGTCATCAGTTTGTTTTGAAATTTTTCTCGTTAGAGGGAAAAGCTTCTCTCTAACCATCATAGCCACCATCTTGGTGTTTTTCGGATATCTAAGTGCGCTTGCGCAAAACAATCATGTGATCTAGAAAGATTTGAGAGGCATTTACAAGTGCGTCAAGAAGTAGAAACCCTATCTATTTCACTTTTATGCGTACAGACGCATGAACTTCAGACACACGTCAACCAAGATTCGGAGACGCAGATATCTGTTTCCATGACACTTACGTCAAGACGCAGAGCCGGAGTTAAAAATGCACGTATGGAAACTGCTTTATACCCTCTTGCTCTATTCGAAACTTCCGTTGTTCAGATGTTTCCAATGCCCGTATAGCTTTTTCTGTTTTAGCTGCAGAGTTTCTCTGACCAATACTCGTTCTTTCATTTCCTTTCTAGGCACAAATTTTTGCCAATCGTCTGGATGTTTGGATCTGCTGTGCTACCCCTGCGTGGCTCTCTGTTTTTCATCAAATTTTGAAATATCTTAAAAATAAACACATGAAAACATTTAGAATTAGTGGTAAAAATTACTAATGAAAATTCAAAAAAATTTTTAAGGCTCACCATAGCTGAACCACCAAAGTATGCCACTGCTAGTCTAAATAATTTCTTAGTCACGTAATCTTACTTTAGATATAAACGTGTTGTTACAATTCTCACTCTTCTCTCGATGTCTTGAAGCAAAACTTGGCCATTCATCACTTTGTGTAGTCTAGCAGTGCCGATTCTTCTATTGATATGCTCACCATTTGCTCAATACATCACGGAGCTAAAGGACTGCTTCCTCTGTCGTCTTTCTACTCTTTTTCAATAGTCTGCTAACTCTCCATTATATCCAGTTACTGAGCATTTTTAAAGATTTTCAAGAAATTGTTAAGTACTAAGAACTCTCTTTTCTAAGAAAAGCCTGAATAACAGGAATTCTATGCATTGTTACAAATAGAAACTTATCCATATTACATCATCATTTTATGTTCATTGTTATAATTCTTGGAAAGATTGCTTTAACATTACATCATCCTGTGCTCAATGTTATTGGTGAATTGCGCGTTGATACCATTGTTGATGCGAACACAATGGGCTTATTGTTGCACAAACTTTGCCTTGCATTGTTGGTCATAAGATATTTCTCATTAATATGCCTTGCCATAACAATGAATATCGATTTTTTATCGATATTTATTATTTTTCCGAAATCTGAGGTAGACAGTGACCTTCCTCATGCTTTGAAGGTCATGTATGCGAAATTTTATCAAGATCGGAATAAAACTGTAGATTTGTATAAAAACGTACAGACCCACAAACATCCTTCTTCTATCTATATAAAGAAGGATGTTTGTGGGTGGGTCTGTCTGTCTGTACGTTTTTTATACAAATCTACAGTTTTATTCCGATCTTGATGAAATTTCGCATACATGATCTTCAAAGCATTAGGAAGGTCACAGTATATCTCAGATTTCGGAAAAATAATAATTATCGATAAAAAATCGATATTCATGGTTATGGCAGGGCATATTAATGAGAAATATCTCATGACCAACAATGCAAGGCAAAGTTTGGCAACAATATGTATCAACAATGGTATAAACACGCAATCTACAAACACTAGGCAGGACCAACAATATATATCTCATGACCAACAATGAGAGACAAAGTTTGTGCAACAACAGGTATCAACAATGGTATCAACACGCAATTCACCAATAACAATGAACACAAAATGATGCAATGACAGAACATTCGTTTCCAAGAATTATTAAAAATGATCAGGAAACGGATATAATAGGCGATATAGATAGGGCAGTCTCTCTCGATGAGGCAAAAGAGGTAGATGAAGGGGTGTCTTCCTTCAGCTCCCTAACAAGCTTTCAGACGATTGGGAAAAGTGTGTGTGTTGCTTTGTGTATGTATGTGTGTGTTTACCTACACGCGTAATTATCCCGGGCAACGCCGGGTCTATATATACATGTATAAAGAAAGATGTTTGTTTGTTTGTTTTTTATACAAATCTACAGTTTTATTCCGATCTTGATAAAATTTCGCATACATGACCCTCAAAGCATGAGAAATGTCACTGTTTACCTCAGATTTCGAAAAAATAATTATTGATAAAAAATCACTATTCATGGTTATGGCAGGGCATATTAATGAGAAATATCTCATGACCAACAATGCAAGGCAAAGTTTGTGCAATATAGAATTCAATGCATAGAATTCCTGTTATTCAGGCTTTTCTTAGAAAAGAATTCTTAATACTTAATTTCTTGAAAATCTTTCAAAATGATCAGTAACTGGAGATAATGAGTTAACAGACTATTGAGAAAGAGTGAACGACGATAGAGGAAGCACTCCTTTAGCTCCGTGCTGTATTGAGCAAATGGTAAGCAAGTAAATAGAAGAATCGGCGATCGCTAGACTACACAAAGTGATGAATGGGCAATTTTTGCTTCAAGACATCGAAAGAAAAAAGGAAATTGCAATAACTTGAAGTGTACATTTAAAGTAAGATTACGTGAGTAAAAAATTATTTAGACTAGAAGGGTTCCATGGAGAGGTCCATCCAATGTGAGCCTTTAAAAATATTTTTTTCCGTAAATCAAGTCCCGGTATATCACCTAGAATGGATTTTTTCAGTTAAGAGGTAAATTCCTGTCTTTCGTATTTTTCTTAGAATGGATAGTCCCTTCGCTCTATATTGTAGTGATTGAGTTATCATTTAACCAATTTGGAGGTTTAATTTAGCTTTTTGATGTTGTTCTGTTTACCTACAAGCGTAATTATCCCGGGCAACGCCGAGTCCTCTGCTAGTCTTCTATATATAAAGAAGGATGTTTGTTTGTGGGTTTGTCTGTTTGTTTCTTATGCAAATCTGCAGTTTTACTCCGATCTTGATGAAGTTTTGCACACATGACCTTCCAAGCTTGAGGAAGGTCACTGTCAACCTTAGATTTCGGAAAATAATATTGCTAAAAAATCGATATTCATGGTTATGAAAGGGCATATTAATGAGAAATATCTCATGACCAACAAAGCAAGGCAAAGTTTATACAACAATAGTATCAACAATGGTATCAGCACGCAATTCACAAACACTCTGCATGGACCAACAATATATATCTCATGATCAACAATGCAAGGAAAAGTTTGTGCAACAATAGCTTTCAACAATGGTGTCAAGAGTGTTGACTCAACACGCAATTCACAATACGCACTGACTAGCAACATATCTCATGACCAACAATGCAAGGCAAAGTTGGTGCAACAAAAGGCCTGTCGTGTTCGCATCAACAATAGTATCAACGCGCAATTCACCAATAACAATGAGCACAAAATGATGATGCAACGATAAAGCAATCCTTTCCAAGAATTATAATGAACGTAAAATGATGATGAAATATGGATAAGTTTCAATTTGTAACAATGCATAGAATTCCTGTTATTCAGGCTTTTTTTAGAAAAGAAAGATCATAGTACTTCACAATTTCTTGAAAATCTTTAAAAATGATCAGTAACTCGATATAATGGAGAGTTAGCAGACTATTGAGAAAGAGTGGAAAGTCGACAGAGGAAGCATTCCTTCAGTTCCGTGCTGTATTGAGCAAATGGTAAGCAAGTAAATAGAAGAATCGGCGATCGCTAGACTACACAAAGTGATGAATGGCCAAGTTTTGCTTCAAGACATCGAGAGAAGAGAGGAAATTGCAACAACATCAAGTGTACATCTGAAGTAAGATTACGCGAGTAAAAAATTATTTAGACCAGCAGTGGTATCCTTGGAAAGGTGAGCCTTTGTGAGCCTTTAAAAATTTTTTTTTCGAATTTTCATTAAGAATTTTTACTGTATTAATTCTAAGCATTTTCTTGTGTTTATTTTTAAGATATTGCAAAATTTAATTTAATTCTTTGAGATTGTTCTCTTTACTTTCAAGTGTAATTCTCCCGGGCAACGCCGGGTACCTTTGCTTGTTCCTTATATATATAGAAAGAAAAGATAGATAGAAGATGATAGTAGGAGCATTTGAACCATATCAGGCAAGTATTACAATGCCTGAGTGACTACAAATTTAAAATCAGCGTAGGCAAGTGCGTTTTCTTCCAGTCCTCCGTTGCCTTTCGCGGCTGCCTAGTCTTCCAGGACGGAGTTCACCTTCTTCCTGAGAATACGAAGGCGATTGCCGAGTTCCCATTGCCAGAGACCATCACCCAATTGCGACGTTTTCTTGCAATGCTCAACTTTTATCGGCGGTTCTTGCCGTACGCCACCAGGATGCAAGTCCCACTTCACGAGTTACCAAAAGACTAAAAAAAAAAGGACACGTTTCCGGTAACTGATGCCACCCGCACCGCCTTCAAAATGTGCAAGCCCGATCCCGCGCAGGCCCCGAACCTGACCTTCCCGGCATCTGATCAACAGCTACCGCTTACGGTGGATGCGTCTGTTTTGGTCATCGGCGAGGCAATCCACACGCAGCGAGACCAAGACCTGCCCCCCCCCCCTCGCATTTTTCTCGCGCAAATTTAAATACGGCAGAGATGAAATACTCCGCTAATAACCGAGAGCTATTGGCTTTCTACACGGCCTTAAAGCACTTCCGTCTGGAAGGCCGCGAGTTCACCGTCTTCACCGAGCACTGTCCCCTCACTTACGCATTCTCCAGAAAGGCAGACTCATGTGTTGCATCGCAGAGCTACGTCTTCCAGCCACCAACTTCGCCGCATTAGAGAAAGCCCAGACAGGGGATGACGAGCTTCAAACTCTTCTCCACCAGAACGACGCCTCGCTATCATAAAGCCCCTAAAGTTTGACTCTGATACTCCCATGTATTGTGACACCAGTGACGAAAACGTCAGTACGTAAGTCACGCACGGATTACGCCAACAGGTCTTCCAGGTGCTCCACAACCTCGCCCATCCAAGTGTCAACGCCATCCTGCAGCGTTTCGTCTGGCCATCTATCAACAAAGACGTCGCCGAGTGGGCCAGTGCGTGTACGAGCTGTCAACGAGCAAAAATCAACCGCCACACACACAGCGCTCTCCAACCATTCATCCCCGAGAGAGCGCTGTGTGTCATCTCACCAGCAGTAGCACAGTCACCGCCTAAGCGAATGTCGCCCCAGCAGCCAGCAGCAACGTCATCGCGTGCTAAATCGCCTGTGCCACGCAGAGCCAAGCCGCCTTCTCCCCCACCACGAAGGCTGCGTTCAACACCATCTCCGCCACCGTCTCCTATGGAACGTAAAGAGGGAATGCCACCCCCCTCCACCGCCTCTAGAGGTCCCGAGCCATCAAGCGACATCTCGATGATAGAGGAGAAGCTCTGCAGATGAAGACGTCGATGTTTCAATGTGTTCCGGGTCGGTGTTTGCAGCGGAGAAATTTCCTCCGCCAGCGCAAGTATCGACGTCACAACCAGTGCGGACCGTTTTGTCGTCTTCTCCGGCCAGGATAACATCGTCAGCTGGGACCACGAACCCATCAGCGCAGATGGGATGAGTTTGATGCTTCCTCATCTACCGATAGAGACAGCCACGCAAAACATCAGCGCAGCCATTCTTCCTCTTCGAGTCGGGCAAGATCTCCAAGACGGAAGACATCCGAGCGTCCTTCATCAGAGAGGCTGAAGTCTCCATCGGACACAGGTCAGCCTCCGACATCTTAAATCCTCAATGAAGGTCGTATCACTGAACGTGCGTCCCTTGGTTCCTCGTTTAAGCAATCGGTCCTATCGTCATTCATTGCCCTGTACAGGCAGGATATTCTACTACTCCAAGAGGTTGCCTCTTCACAACAGTGTCACAATCTTCCCGGCCTGCGTAAACAATATCCATGTGGACAATTCTTTATTAACTCTTCGTCACCATATGGGCAAGGGGCAGCCACCATCATCCTCAACCCCTCCATTATGGTGTCGAACTTTATGTACGATAACGAGTTCAGGGTTATCTCAGTGGACATTTCAACATCTGGCATGAAGGTCCGGTTGCTTAATGTATATGATCCATCGGACTTTGTTGTGAGGAAAATCATCTTGCTCCCCAAAGTGTCAGATCCCGAACTTGTCCCAGTGGAGGCGATAACTCTTCTTAATACCGACTATAAGGTCTTCAATGCGGTACTTCAACAGCGACTCAAAATCTTCACTGACGAGTTTATGCTCCATACCATGGCGCAGGATGACAGAAAATCTTATCACAATCTCGTGTGTTATGGATGAAGCGCAAGTTTGCCAACAAACGCTTGCAGTGCTAAGTCTTGACCAGAAAAAGGCATTTGATAAGGTGAACCATGACTTTTTTTTTCCAAGTGTTTCGACATCTTCATCTAAGATAAGAATTTTGCTAAGATAATCTCCGCACTATATGCATTGGCTACATCATGTGTGGCGATTAATGGCCCCATTTCGTCTGCTTTCGAACTGTCAAAAGGAGTTAGGCAGGGTGTCCATTGTCCCCTCTCCTGCACATCTTTTACTTGGAGCCATTACTTCAATATTTAAATCGTCACAAAGATGTTCGTGGATATGATTGGCTAGCTGCGTCCATCAACATTCGTACGCTGGCTTATGCTGATGTAGTTCATTTTGCATCGGACGCAAGTTCCTGAGCATCTATAAAGAAGCTATTGTTTGCTTTAGTGCTCCGACAGGGAGCTCCTTCAACCTCTCCAAGTCTAAAGGAATAGCGATTGGGAACTGGACTATAGATCTTCTTAACACATTCCCAATAACATGGTGTGGCCAGATCACAATGTTAGGATATGTTTTCATTTCTACCGAATATGGAATCCGTACCCTGGCAAGAAGTAATAGAGAAGTGCATTACTCGTCTTGACCACAACTTTCGGTTTCCATCATCGATGTTCGTCAAGTCGAGGTTCATTAAGACTCATGTGTACCCATTATTAATTTCGAAATGCCTATTCAACTTATTTAACTTACCATCATCCAGCGAGCTTAAGAGGCTAAAGATTGCGATTGTGAATTGTTGGGTATACCTGATATTAAGTTGTACCTTACTGCAGCCAGATTAGGTGCTATGATTCGGGTATACCTCTATTCCCTCCTCCCTTATGGGCGACCTTTGTTTCTTCTCACCTCCGGTTCTTTAAGGTGAATAGACTACCTTTTCCATCCTTATTGCCAGTGACTATGTATTCTCGACAACCGAACTGGTATAAAATCTTCAGTTTGGACTTAGTGACTATGTTACCAAAGCTCCGCTGTGTGGATCCACAACAGTGGGGTTATCTTCGTCTCGCATGGTTCTTCCATCAGACCGACACAGGGAGGCAGCTGACATCTTACCACTTCACCCTAGGAATCCGTAGGCAGCAGTTTTTAAGGTACTGAAATTACTTGCCTTTGAAAGAACTTATTTAATTACCAATGAAGACTGCTGCACCACAAAGCTTACTCTCTCCAGTATCTCCATCAATGGAAGGTGGTCGAGTCTGCTGGTTGTTTGTGTTGCGGCGTAGATGAGACCATTTGCATCTCACTACGAGTGCCCATTTGCCAATTCAATCTGGAACCGTTTGAAGAAACACTACGGGTTGATATTCTTTTCATATCAGTTCGTTCGTTTCTTCTTAAACGATGCAACCGGCAAGGTGTTGAAACCGGACCTAGCCATTGCGATTGCTTTTATAAATATAAAGAACTTTGGCTAGCTAGGTGGAGCCGATCGCAAGGTAATCTCCCATCGCTTTTGAGCGTTTCAGATAATCTAAAGTGGCCATTCAGATAAGATCATTTCTTCTCCTTGAATAGTCACGGCTAGGTTTGTTAACGTTCAAGAAATGCTTCGCTGCATCTGGAAATCTTTGTAGGGTCATCGGATGGGACCATTATTTCCACATTACCTCCCCGATGGCCTTTTGAAAGTTGCCGGTATGAACGGGCCTCGTAACGGGACGTTTATGTAATAAGACTGGGTTCTTAGCACATGTACGCCCAAACGCCTGGAATTGAAGAACAGCGTTTAGGCTTTGCTGAGGCACTGCCATCAGCCTCAGCTCCAAGAGTGCCCAAGGAGAAAGCATGCTGCCCCCAGCCAACTGACGAGGAAATAGCAGTTGACGATATTCGCCATGTTTCCGGTGTGACGGTCCGAAGGGAGAATATGCTTAAGCAACTAGCCCGTTAGTGACACACCCAAAGAAGGAAGTCTCAACGTGAAGGAGAGAAGCAAACGGGCCCGATTTAAGTAAGCGAACTAATTCTAAGTCGAACTGTTTATGCCATAGTGAAGTGACGACTCTCACTTTCTCCAACCGATGTCGGAAGGCATGATCGTACTCTCGTTCAATCTATCACCACAGCAGTCGTGAGGATCCAAGAAGCAAAGGTGCTGATTTCCAATAGAGCCGCTGCCAGAGGGAAATGGTTATCGAAATTGTCAGGGCGGACAGAGGAGAAAGCATTGGACTTCAGACGCCTCCAAATTAAGTGAGCATGTATTTTTCCGACATTCGAATAGGAAATTAGATAATTGCATGCGTTTGTCCTTCCCTAAAATAGAATCGCACTCCGTCGATCACGTCGTAGGCCCGCAACAAGGGACAGATCAAAGGTCAGCCGTGCAATTGCCCGACGCCGAGCAACTCAACGCTACGTCTACGGGACCCAGTGAGCGATCCTCAGGAGAGGATAATTTCACCCAAGCCCACACGGGCAACGAGGGCACCCCAATTTGCTTATATTTGCTGAAACCTGGTGTCGCGGTCAAAGCGAGATTCAGCCCAATGATGGTTATGTCTTCTCCATTAACCGCACTAGGAAACGTGGGGGCGGTCTTTGTCCTTTGGCGAACTTGGGATATTCTGTTTTATATCAATTCACTGGAATAACCTCAGATTATGAAACCTTAACGATAATTATTAATAACAAATATATTATGGAGTTTTATCGCCCACCCTTTGGGTTGATATCCGAGTTTTGTTCTTTTTTTAGCTTCTAAATTGATTGAGTTACAACATCTTGGTAATCCTTTATAATATCCTTTAACATTAATAGGAGATTTTAATATCGATTTAAGCTCCCCATCTCCTAGTTTGAACTTTCTTTTAGATCCTATTTTACGCTCAGGTTTACTGTAAACGACCCCCGATTATACCCACTTTTCGTTCCCTCACGGGACTTATTCAGCAATTGATGCTTGTTTCACTACATTAAATTTTCAATTTAGCGGGTCCATTGATATGTCAGTCTCTGATCTATTAACCAATTCTTGATTCGAGCACTTTGGTGTTTCGACATCCAAGTACCATTCGTAAGCGTGTAATTTCCAATCACAGGCTTCAGATATTTAAATCTTATTTAACTCTAATTAATTGAGTCCCTTTATTACCTGATGCCTTCGATACTAGTAGGTTGTTTTATATTTTTACGGCATGTTAGCGACGGATGTGATCGCTATCTTCCCTACAAACTTGTTTTTAACGGATGGAATTCTGGCAACGTAGCTCGGAAACCATGGATTACGCCTGATATTCTGACAGAACAATTATTATGTGAAAGCTCGGCTGCCCCAACTACTGTTAAAGTGATTTAAAGATTGGTCTAATACCGTAAAAGCCCAGATTAGGAAGGCTAGGTATACCTATTTTGAAAGGCTGTTTGCACGCCTTCACTCATGTAAAGACAAATGGAACCTTTTAAATAAGTTATCGACTGGTTCTCGTTCCTCTCCGTCTCCATTAGCGCACTCAGATCATATATCTAGTTCGATTCTTACTGATTTTCTACAAGTGTTATTACCAGGAAACTATCATTTAAAGTCGTCAGCGACCCTCGATCTACTTGGGATTCCTCCAGATGCTGTGATTTTTTTTGATTTTTTTATTTTTTTTTACATCAAGAACTTTCATATTCTCGTGTTTCTCTATCCAATAAGACGTTATCGACTGGGATTTTCCATGAAGTGTTAAAAACACCTAGAGTTACACCGCTTTTTTAAAAGAAGGCGAACCATCTGACTATTCGAATTACCCTCCAATATTTGCAAAAGTTTTTGAGAAACTTTTTTACCAACGTCTCTCGTAATTGGTGTACGACAACGCGTTTATTACTCTCTGCCAACATGGGTTTGTACCACAAAGAAACGTAGAAACCGCATGTTATTAATTTATAGAATTTACTTCGCGCAAATTGACTTCTAACAATTATGTTGCAGCGGTTTACGTTGACTTTGTGAAAGCTTTTGATTTGGTACCTATTGATTTGCTTTTATACAAATTATCAAATTTTTATGGTATACTTGGGCTCCCTTTACAGTGGCTAGAGAGTTTTCTTATTGATAGAACTTATGTTCTCATCTACTCAGAAATATCTTCACATTTACTAACTAGGAACTTAGGTGTACCCCAGGGCTCAATTCTTTCACCTTTACTTTTCTCCGTTTATAAATGATTTATCCCTGGCTTTATCATCTGGAATTCCCTTTCGGATAATCTTATATGCCTACGACATAGCGCTTATTGCTGCAAGCCAAGTCGTTGACCTAATGATTTCTACGCCTAAAGAATTGAAGATCTGGTCTGATAAAAATTCGATGCAAGTAAACTCGGAAAAAATTAAAACCATGGTCTTCTTGCAGAGGAATAAACGTGGAGTACCTTACTCTCTTCCTTTGTATTATGACCGTAATTTATTGTCTACAGTATCCTCATTTAAATATTTGGGTATTATTATTTCCCACGATCTTAATTGGGACAAGCACATCGACTCTTTATTAATTCATTTGAACACAAAACAAGGAATTATCTCTAGATTATATTATTTGCCTCCTAAATTTTTTTTGTTATTATAAGAGGATTCATTCCTATGTGTTCCAATATAATTTTCTGCGGATCCTCTACCTCATGGAACCTTACACGTATATTTAAATTGCAGAAATGGTTTCTCCGAACCTTCCTCAGAATTCCTAAACTTTAATCAGTGTCTCGATATTTTAGCAAATTTTGCATTCTTACTGTCTATAAGTTATTTAAAGCTGCGAACTTAATAAGAGTAGAAATTGTCAAAGTTAAGTTAGCCGTTAATGCTGATAATCATCGATATCCAACTAGAGCGTCTTATGATCTAAATATTTCGTTAGTTAAACATAATTACCGTCGATGTTGTCATAAGATGTTGGGCTCTTATACCGCGTGAGTTACGTTCAATGCCGGTTTATCCAGTTTTTACGAACTTTGAAAGCTTTGTTTCTCATTTACCTTTGGCTTTTCGGATTTAAATGTAGATTGATATGGCTGTTACTTTGGGCTTTGTTTCTATTATTTACTGTTATCTTAATATTTTGTCCGTTATAGTCCAAGAACGCTACTATTATTAACAGTTTAATGTTGTTTCTTTGTTTATATTGCTAACTGTTTAATGTTGCTTCTGCTTGATTTGTAACCGTTTAGTTTTATGACCACCTATAGTCAGATAACTCTGTTGTTTGCATTTTAGTTATTCTTTGTTTTATGTTTTGTTTTATTTAAATTGTACCCGTGTTTAACTTCTGTCCCAAATTGGTAATTCATTTTAAAGTACTTTGGTCCTGGGGAGCTTGCTTTGTCGGTCACTTTTGCCCATACTGGCTCCCCTCGGGCCCTATGTAACACTTTAACTAAATAAATAAAAAAAACCAAAAATAAATGAATGAATTCTGAGTCGCTGGTATCAAAGCTGACGATATTTTGAAAATACAGCACCATCAACTGAAGTCCGAGAAGGTATTGAAGTTCGCGATCCGAAATGTGTGTGTGACGTATGATCTGGAAGACCTTCAAGAAGACCTAAGAATAGCTAACTATATCTCAGAAAAGGTAATCGGACTTAGAAAAGTCAAAGGATCGATAGATATGTCTATGGTTTTGGTTGTGCTCCCAAACAGTGAACATAACCAGTCATTGAAGAGAGTCACTCGTATCGGTCCACTTGCAGTTCTAGTAAAATTCTTCCGAGGGAACAAGAAGCCACTACTGTGTTACAACTGCCTGCACTTCGGACACGTACCCATGGGCTGCATGGAAGATCCTCGTTGCAACATATGCGCAGAGGGGCACCAGTCAAAAGACTGCCCCCAAGATTAAAAGACAAGATTCCTCCGAAATTTATCGTATGTGGAGGACAGCACACTTCAAGCTATACGAAATGTCCTAAATATCCCCAGGTTAATATTTCTTTGCAGCTACATTTTCTAAGCCAGAGGAAAAAGGTCTCCACATTAACGCCCTACAAGGTATATACAAAGAAATTGGACGAATATGTCATTTGTATACAAATCTTGGCAAACGTTACCCAAAGTTGAGTGGGCTCCTTACGACCAACTAATTTCATCATGGCTGCACCACATTATACAGGGATCAACAAAGATTAACTTCGGTTTGTGATATGAAATGCTAGGGGGTTCCCCGAAAGCGTATAGAGTTTCACAACTTTCTGTCGAAGCAGAAAATCGACGCTGATTTCCAGTAGTTAATTTTTAGCAACCAGAAATTTGATATTTCAGGATGACTTGACACCAGTGAATCCAGTAACATTTAGTATAATTCTCAACGTGCTACTCGTAAATTTTATCTAGTGTACTGAAGCATTACAACTCAGCACCAAATGCATCAGTATATGACATTTATCATTGGTGTTAACATTCTGACTTCTAAGCAGTTTTCTAATTTTTTTCAAAATTTAATATTATTTTTTTAAGTTTTCTGTAGTTGTTGGGATCGAATTGTATAAGATTCGAATAAGGAGCACTCATTAAAATAAATTAGATTTTTCCCAACCTTTATTTGTAAATATGTACATTACGTAAAAATTGTGATACGTTTATCTATTTATTTTTTGGAACACTGATTTTCTCGGTTATCATGTGACTTCCTGTTCTTCAAGTTTAATTTTTTCTGTTCTTGTTTGGTATCACACTTCATTTGCTATTGCCATCCTCCTGAAGATAAGTGAAAATGCACTCGAAAACGTTAGAGGAACAAGTAAATTGGGCTAATTTTTATATATCAGGATTTCTCATTCATGAACTAATGAACTTTTATCAAAATCATCAGTGTTACCCGACGTGTGCTACTGTTTTTTTGGAAATGTTAATGTTCATAGTTGAATTCTTGTGAACATTTTTTAATTTTTAGAATATTCTGTAATTTTTTAGAATATGATATCTATGCCCATATTATTGGAAATTAAATAGATCAAAGGTTAAATTATGGGAATGAGTAGGGAGTTTTTAAGTTGTATTATTTTTTTAAGTTTTCTTTAGTTGTTGGGATCGAATTGTATAAGATTAGACATATGAAGCACTCATTAAAATAAATTAGATTTTTCTCCCAACGTTTATTTGTAAATATGTACAGATTCTTTAATTTTTTATTTGAAAGGAAACTCCAGTAGATTTTGATTCTGCGAAAGTTGCATGGTTTTGAATATGTTTACAACTTCTAAGCTACGAGCGGCGTTCAAATATGACCCGGACTTTTTTTTTTGTAAATTTCATTGCAAAAATCTAAACTTTCTTATTTGGGATAGCAATCACCATCTCATCCTGTTGCCATAACAACCGATTGTTTGTTTAATTAAAATGGCGGACATCAATGTGTCTACCATAGTAGAAAAACGAATAATCCCATCAGATACTTCAAAGACAGTTCACCGAGTTATGTTTATCTCGATCATCCGTCGTTGCTTTGTGCCAAAAGTTTGAAGGAGGGCGAGAATCTCATAAGGAACGCCAGCAACTGCTCTCAATGATGGCGTTATTGCACGAACATAGCTCTTAAGGACAATAGACGGATTCATGCCTGACGCTTGGCTTCAGTACTGAACATCAGCACTGCAGTGTGGAGACATAGATTACGTTTATTCAGATGTTCCACTGATTTGATATTGTTTAAAAATATTGCCTAATTCATAATGTATAAATGTTTTTATTCTAAAATCGTGAATTAATTTATGATTTAATATTAATTACATCTTAAAATACATTTGTGATGTTACAGAGTTTGTGACTTTGCAAGTTTCAATTTCGAGTTGACGCCATTTGCAGCGAAAGTAAGGAAAAAGTTTTAAAGGCGACGGTTTTTTCATTTGATTTAAAATGGACAGGAAAAGTAATCGCGCTGAAAGTGATAACAGAAAATGCATCATTTGTGGAAAAACAAAGAAAGATCTTGAGGTAAAGAAAGATAAGTAAACAAAAGCAATATTTAAATTAAATATAATTTTTGACAAGCTTAATTTTGTATTAGCAGTTTAAAATGATGATGTAATTTGTGATTTGAGCTTTGACGTAATACCCATGTCACGTGAGTCCTATGACTTTAATTGACTCTGCTGCCATCTCTGTCGTGTGGCATGCTTTCCGATTGGCTAGTTGGTAATATCAAAATTACCATTGCTATCAGAAAGAGTGGAACATCTGAATAAACGTAATCTGTGGTGGAGACCATTCACGATAAGCAGAAATTCAACAAGATCTGTGCCAGATGTTTTCGTAAGCAACTTTCCAAGGATCACAAAACCAACAGGGTGGAAAGCAAATCTGTTCCATGCTGCTACAGCGATATTACAGGGGACTTGACAGCTTCCTAAGGCGTGTTGTGACCACCGACAAGACAATGAATTCATCACCATATTCTTGAAAGCAGCGTGCGAGCATAGAGTGGCGACACACTGTCTCACCACGACCCAAGAAATTCAATTTGACACCGTTGGTAATAAAGTGATGGAGACTGTATTCTGGGACATTAAGGGTATTATTCATGTGGATTTTCTAGAAGGATATACTATAAATGCGCCCTACCATTGTGAGATTTTCAGGACGTCCCTGAAACTGGCACTAAGGAAAAAGTGAACAGGACTTCTTACCAGAGGAGGTTGTTTTCTGCAAGACAATGCCAGACCAATGACAGCCAAACTAACTATGGACACACTCACGGAACTCCAATAGGACATCTTGCCACATCTTTCATACAGTCCGGTCTCTCCGCTTGCGACTGCCACCTCTTTTGACTTTAAAGATTTTTTTGGGAGGACGGAGGTTTAGCTCCAATGAGGAAGTGAAAAAGGCTGTCCTGACGTGGTTTCGACATCAGCCTGAAGATTTCTACAGAACCAATATCCAGATGCTCCCAGAACGCTGGAAAAATGTGTAGGAAGCAAGAAGAATCATTTGAGAAATAACTGGTGAGTGTGCTTTTTTATGGTTTCCTGATTTTATAAAAAATAAAGTTCAGATCAAATTTGAACGCCCCTCGTACTTTTGACAATGATGTCAAAAGGTGGACTCCTAAATTTTTGGCAAGAAATTCATAAAGCTGATAGGTGAGAGCGTAACTTTAGGTCTGCATTTTCTGCTTGGTTTGTGGATTTTAGTTAACTTATATATCAAGGAAAACTCGGAATGGAATTATAAATGTGTTGGCATTCGAAATGAGATTTTGACACGAAGTTATAGTGATTTTAGATCGCGAATTAATTTTGTTAAAGAATATTTTTTTCAGTTCATCAAAGGGGCCTCGTAAAGCATTAGTATCATTTTCAATAAAATAATGTTTGTCGATAATTACTAACTCACATGTAGTGCAAGACTTGCATCAAAGTCATTTAAAATGCGATTAAAATTTGCTCCAAAAATATTAAAAATAGAATTAAAAAAGCGTAGAACTTTCTGTATATAACAATCTGCGAAAAAACAATCTTTAGAATCAGGCTTTCGTATTGTGACCTTTCACGTGTATGTGTTTGAGATTTTTACATTCCGTGTGGGCAGTTTTTTATGAAATACATTTTCTAAATTTGGATAGATTACATTAGAGGTAAGATGAAAGCCTAACAGGAGGGGAGGTGCATTTGCCAGGATATAGTAATTTGTTATATTTTTCTTGAAATCCATTGGATTTTATCTATGGAAAGCTTAGCGTTCTAAAACATTGGGAAAGATTAGTGAAGTCTCTGTCATGAATTTGACACAATTTGCTTTTATTGTGAGAAACTATGAATGAGTGAAATTAATTTTCTTATTTTTTGTTGAGAGTAATGCGAAACAGGCCGGATATGGTGTCTTTATAAAAGGGAGAAGCGTTGGGGACATTGAAGCGCTTTTCAGAGAAAGCTGCGATGGAGTAGTTGGAAGGGACTCGGGAGCGCCAAGCCCAACGTCTCCTTGAGAGCGATGGCAAGGAGGGGAGGTCACTGTTTATCATTACCGAGAGTGAACTGCCAGATAGTCGTATGGTGATTAAACAACCTTTTCTTCCACTCCCCTTTTCTAAATACTAGTAGGAAAAGTAATCTCACCAGACAATTTGACTGAGAAAATCGTGGTAAAAGGTGGCACTCTGATCGACCACATATCGGATGAATTAGATCAGCCTGCAACCGCAAATTTTTAAATTTTAAAGAAAAGAACAAGGTGTCAATGTCTATCTGACCAACTTTCGTCAGATTCCTTATGTTTTGTTGAACATTTTTTTCAGTGAGTTTATTTTTATTTTGTGATTGAAGAAGAGATCCCCATCATGTAAAAAAATTGACTCTGCGAGGACTGACTGAGAGCGAGACGCATGTGTAAGTGTTCGGGAAAACTCAAATTATTTTATGTAAAAATAGATATAATTTAGGTTTCTATTTTTTTCTATTCCTAAAGTTGTTTTTTTACTGTTTTGCAGACAGTGATTGTTGAGTATATATTGTTTTAATAAATGTTAATTAAAAAATCTCCACTTGATTATCACTGGCTTGACCAGTCGTCCCTCCTTCTGGTCCTGCAAGTCCTTCCTAGCCTGCAGCATGGCGTTCAACTTCCATTTGTCATTTTCATTCCAATGCTCTGCGAATTCCTCTTACCCTGCCGTTCGATGTTTAGTTTCTTATTGAATTTTTTACTTTCTCGCGGCAGCCATGATTCTTTATCGAGCAGCATTGTTTTGCGGGTTTACCCATGGCCTCCTAGAAACTACCAGGCCTTAACATAACGTCAGTGATGTATTGTTGAAGCACTAAGATTGTGACGTTGAACTAACTTCTGTAATAGCACCACCAGTTCGACGTAACAATATTTTATCTTTTCCATGTTCAGGCCTGGTAGTTTCTAGAAGGCCGTGGTTTACCCCATCTCTTCTTTTAATGCTATTTCAACAATAACGCGCACAAGGGACGCCATGCTGCACAATTTCAATTTTTTATTCCCCATAATAATTGATTATCATTTCGCAGTCTTTCTTTAGACATTTAATGGGAATTTGAAATTTCTTTTCCTTATTCTTTATAAGGAAATGGTCTGTCTCAATTCTTTTTTATATTTAAAGTTAATTCGCTCAATGTAGCGATTAATATTTCTCGTTACAGTGTTTTGCTGTATTTAACGTACACTCAAGTATTTCTTTATTTTATTCCGAGAAATATTTTTTCTTTTGTAATTGAGATCGCAATGCCTATTCCTCAATTAAATCATATTGTATAGAAAATTCTTTTGTATAGAATATTTTGATATTTTATAAATAAATATTGCATTTTTTTAACCAAAATAAAAGTCTGTTAACTAGCCACGTTCATTCTTAAGTTTCGGGGTTTCTTTTAAAGTATCACCCCTTAAATACTATTTATTTTTCTTCCCCCTCTGAACCGTAAGTTTTCAACATTGTTGTAGTATTCTCATTGTCATATTGGCTTTGGATTGTGAAAGCAGCGAATCTCTGAGCTTTGGCATACATAATACAGGAAACTTACGAGATGTACATCGGTTTAGATAATTGAGGAAGGGGGGGGGGGGGGGCAAGTCTGTCGAACTTGTTGAGGTCAGTTTGAGCGAATAAATACTCATTCATCGATTGATCCGGATTCTTCAGTGTACGACGTTGATCATGTGCGTGCTAGTGATTTTTCCTTGTATCATTTAAAGAAAGTGTTTAGTATGTTTGTGTTAAAAAATTGCAATGTTGTCTTTAATTGGAATTAGCAGTTTTCTGAGCAATTTTAAGTAAACGTTCTTGGAACATTGAGATATTATACGAGAGAGAATTGGAAGCATATGATGGAGAAATAATTTGTGGTAGTAAGTAGAAAGACATACATATATAACTCAAGGGTTGTGGAAAGAACTATAATCTCTTTCTTGAAGAATGATTTTTGTTAATAAAGGTGTAATCTTTGATATAATAAGATTTTTTGAATTTGCATTAGAATTAAATACAGTCGTCAACAGGAAATAAGCCACACTAGCTTAAAGCTAAGTTTCCATGCATGTATTTTTGATGCATTTATAACTGCGTCTCGACGCAGAAAGCAAATGTACATCTAGATGCACCTAGACGCACATTGCAACAGCTCTTGACGCATTTAATTCGAACATAAGTATCAGTTTCCATGCATGCATGAAGTCTACGCAGAAAGTTCAACTGCGCATGCGTCATGAGTTTATGTTTTGCAATTTTTCTCGTTAGAGGGAGAAGCTTCTCTCTAACCATCATGCCACCACCTCGGTGTTTTTCGGATTTCTTAAAATATTATTAATTTCTGGACATTAAATGAAGAAAAGGAATTGATGGAAGGATTCCTCTGCTTTCTTACCGTAGCATGTACAGCATTATCTGTACATGCAAACCTAAATAAAAGAAAACATCGGTACTGGGTGCTAATAAAAATATTTTTATATTTAAATTTCAATTCATTTGTTTTTTTCCAACATATCTTTACACTTTTAATTCATCTGTACACAAATGTAAATAGTACAGTGGAAATATTGACAATTTCATTTATTTTATTTTCACGTCATTTCGGTAATTCTTTGGTCATTTTATATCGTTATTGTCTTTTATGTTTACATTGTTTTCATTTCATTTTAAATAAAATAACTGATTACAACATTATTTTAAAAGGTACACTCTTGAAAATTTATATTTTGCAATAGCGTATCTAGGAAATACACGCGACCTTTCGCGTTCGTTTAGAGGGCGCGCCCGCTGGAATGTTAACAAAGCAAGTGCGCTTGCGCAAAACAATCATGTGATCTAGAAAGATTTGAGACGCATTTACAAGTGCGTCAAGAAGTAGAAAGCCTATCTACTTCACTTTTCTGCGTCCAGACGCATGAACTCCAGACGCACATCGACCAAGATTCGGAGACGCAGATATCTGTTTCCATGATACGTGCGTCAAGACGCACCAATTTATGCGTCTAGACGCAGAGACGCAGTTAAAAACGCATGTATGGAAACTAAGCTTTATACTTAATATTACATTTCATGCTGATATGTTGTTTTAATAGCTTTTTTTAATTATAATTATTTAAATTTAATAATCTTAATAATGTTAACTCTAAATGTAATATTAAATTGTTAAAAATAAAATAATATTGAAACGGTAAAACTTATAGTAAAATTCAAGTGTGGATTATTTCCTGTTGATGACTGTACCATCATTTGCATAGTTTTAACTTTCTTACAATTTGAAAGTGTTCTGTCCTTTTTCATAGAGGATAAGTTATATTTTATTTGTACCTCTTTGGTTTTTTATTATATCTTGAATAAAGATTCATATTAATTTTGATTCTCAAATTCTGCTTACCCTATTTTACTTCAAATAAGTCACTGCCAACATTTAATTCAGAAACTCAACTTACCGCACTTGATTGGTTGATGAAAAGCAGTTAAAAGTTTGAAGGAGCTAGCTGTGATTGGGCCATCTCAGAACAAATTTCTGGAATGTTTTGAATAAAGAAGGGGAGAATAGTAATCAAGGGTTAGTTAAGGATAGCCACAATGATACTCAGCGTATGTGGTATATTGTGGCAATATAAGAAGCAGGAAGTTACAGTGTAGAGATAAAAATTATGTAAATGTGAATATTGTCAGATCGTCGATCGCGAGCGGAAAAAAAGGAAAACAAGAATGATTTTACCGCCAAAGTGGATAAAGGGAGCACATTTTCGTGTTATAGCATCGTACATGGATATATAGAATTAACCAACATTTTAAAACACTTAGTAATTTACAATTTAGTTTTCATATTTATTTATTTTCTCTATTTAAGTAAGCTAATGTATAGAAGAATTTAAAGAATAAACTTCAAGAACTGAAAGGCAGGAGATTGAAGTTATTCCTCATACATTAAAAAAAATAAAAGTTCTTTAATTTGTAAGAATTCCCACAATGTTAAATGAAGTGATCCTCAATTGGTGAAGCGTTATGTGTAAGCATCTATTATTTTTTCATATTAAACTACTACAGTGTTTCTACGTTATCATCTACCATTGAAGCAAGCAATTAACTATTAATTAATAATATGTATAACAGAAATGAGTTTTAGATACCATTAAGCCTAACTGCATTATGCTCTTGATAAAAGCTAGCTATGGATAACAATAGGTAAAAAGTTGTTTGATATATTACACGCCATATCTTCGCATTGACAGTTCTAACAATATTATATTGCATCACTAGCAGAGGTACCCGGCGTCGCCCGGGATAATTACACTTGTAGGTAAAGAAAAAAATCTCAAATTAAATAATAACTCGAAAACCAATTCCCACTATCATTATTTTCTCGTTATATTCACTCACGACACGTTGTTTCGAATTGTTTAATATATTACATGCCATATCTTAGCATTGAAAGTTCCAATGGTACCATATGGTTCATATGGTGCCCTTACGGCATGTGCTACTAAAGCAATAGCCATTATCATTATTTACTCGTCATATTCACTGATTACATGTTGTTACGAGTTTGATATATTACATGCCATATCTTAGCATTGAAAGTTCCAAAGATAACATAGTATCATATAGCATCATTAGGGCACGTGCTACTAAAACAATAGCCATTATTATTTACCCGTGATATTTACTCATGGCACGTTGTTACGAGTCGTTTGATATATTACATGCCATTTCTTAGCATTGAAAGTTCGAATGGTACCGTATGGTATCATAGGGCACCATTAGGCTCCTGCTACTAAACCAATAGCCATTATCATTAAAGAAATAGTGAAGATTATGTGGATAGTAGATATGTTAAACTTAATGATAAGTTTAACCACAACAAAGATAAGTTGAAATAATACAACCTGGTAAATCTGGAAGCGCTTTTCGAATGTCCTGCATTCATCATTCAGCAGTCTGAAGTCTATACTCGAGGAAGCATACAGCGAACTCGAGGAGGTCTGGAAGATCTGACTTTGGAATCGACAATCAATCGACAATCGAACAGTGCAGGTAAAACGAAACGAGTGGTCCGAAAGCAACGCTTTCACTGCCATACTCGTCCAGAAAGTAACCACGGGAAGTACACTGAACTAGGCAAGAAGCCAGATGAAACCTAGTTAAGTCATCCAGAGGATAAGATGGAGTCCTTTCCTATCAGGACGATAGTGTTGATTGTTGATTGACGAGGGACAAGGGACACGAGGACTAGGAGATCCAATAATCGGGAAATATGGCCTTTTGGATGTCGTCGAAAATGATGTCCAGGATGTGACGCGGCCTGCGATGTCTAAGAAGGTAAGCGGGTGCTCAAGAATACCTGCAACCAGAGGTTTGGGATGGTCCTTCATCTTCGGAAGCAGCTTTTTCATCAGATCACGGAATAGCTGGACGTGATTCCCAATGGGAGGTATCTCAAAATCGTTGGCAATAGAAGTATTTGTTGCAACTCTCCTGTCAAGTTGAGCAATGGTCCTCAAGGTAACGTTTTGAAAGTCTGGAGGCCCTTCCATCTGGACTTACATATTGTTGCCCAGGCAGGCATACCATAAAGCAAGATGGTTCGGATTACCGTCTTGTATAGCAATAGTTGAAGTCGAATCCAAGCGCGCTGTTTCGCCCCAGAAGAACTGTCAAACTGAATTTTGGCTTCTTTGCCTTGTTGATGGCGTAGGAGACATGGCTGCCCCAATTTAGCTTGGCATCTATTACCACTCCGAGGTATTTGTAATGTTTTACCCATTCGAGCTCTTTACCAGAAAGGAAGAGAGTACTCGGGGGTTTCCGAAGTTTCTTTGTAATTAACATTCCCTTGCATTTGTCAACATTTAGATTCAGTCTCCACTTAGTAAACCATTTCTCGCACTTATGTAAGGCATTCTGCAATCGAGATATGATAAGAGCGGGAACGCGAGCAGTGGTCATGATGGAGGCGTCGTCAGCGAACAAATACAGCTTGCATTTTGTAAATGTTGGGAAGTCATAGATGAAAAAGTTGAAGAGTGCAGGGCCAAGAACAGAACCCTGGGGAACATCAGCTTTGACGTCACACGGGTTTGACATGGGGCAGCCAACCTTTACAGGAAATATCCTGTTCGACAGAGGCCTTCGTGCCAAACCTGATCAAAAGCTTTTCGGACATCCACAAACACAAGACCACCATATTTAGCGCAGTTATAAGGAGTGTTTAAATCTGCAACAAGCCTCCAGATTAGGAGTTGGCAGGAGTGACCTGGTCGAAAGCCGAATTGCTCTTCACGAACAAGATTGTTAGCCATACAGAAGTCGTTAAATCTCTTAAGAACGACGCCTTCAAACACCTTTGATAGCATAGGTGGCCTATAGGCCTATAGCTGACATGGAGAGCTGGGTTTAGACCAGGTTTCGACATGGTAACGATTACAGACTCATTCCACTTGACAGGAAAGTAACCATGACTCCAGCAGTCTTTCATGGCCCTGGTAATAGTCGCTACAACATTAGGAGGTAAGTTCTTGAGAGTGCTATTTGTGATGGAATCGATACCTGCTTGACGACATCGGAGATTTTGTGAACACCAATAGTGTCCTCACAGGTAGAAATACGATGAGTGAGCTCGTATGCGATACATCCATCGTTGACAAGACGAATATTTGGGAAATTATCCTGGTTGTCCTCACCAGGAGTGGTAAATTGTTTAACCAAGGATTCAGCGATCAGTTGAGCTTTATCTTGATCACCCGTGACAGCATTGCCATTTGCGGTAAGCAACGGCGGTAAGTTGATGGGCCTGTTTCCTTTTAGAGCCCTTACAGTACCCCAGAGCGAGTTGTCCTGTACTGACAGGGACTTCAGCTTTTCGCTCCATCTTTGATTACGTAAAGATTTAACCTCTTCCTGGATCTTACGAGCTAGCCTGTTGTATTTCGTCTTGAAGAAGGGAATTCGTTTACGCTGCCATAACGCTGTTGTTTCTTTCAAGTATTAGACGCCTGATGAAAGTAGGGAAGTCAAGATGTTTTTCGATCAGTAGTTAAAGTACTGGAAGCTGTAGCATCATTGATAACACGAGTAATAGAACTGGTATTTGTATTAATATCCTCGTTGTCAATAACCTCCTTATATGGAACGCTGTTTTCTCTAAGGATATCCCTGAAGAGTTTCCAGTCTTGTTTGGAGCGAAGCCTAATCTTAACATCGATGTCAGAGGATCCCTCAAAGATAAGCATCACTGGACGGTGGCCAGAGGATAAGTCGTCGACTGTGAATATATTATAGGGCTTAAAGAATCCTATAAGAACTACAACGTCCAGGATGTCGCTGACAGGAGAATGGTCGCAGTAGTACGTGTCATCAAGGGGTCCAGCAAAAAAGGTGTCAATCTCGTTTAAAGTATATGTATAGAGGATATTGCCATTTTGGTTGGAGCATTTGGAATTCCATGCAGGGTGCTTAGCATTAAAGTCTCCCGCCATAACCACTGGAAAGGGCCCAGAGAGCAGCTCATCAAGCTCGCACGGTTCCAGCTTGTGCCTAGGTGAATTATACAGAGAGGTGAATTTAATTTCACCTGCGTCGGCGTCATTTATTATCACGGAAACAGCTTCCATTCCTACATAATTCGGAGTGACAGTCTCATGAAGATCAATGCCATCTTTGACAATGATAGCTGCTCCACCAAATGCTTGACTGGCGTTGTTACCCAGAGGTCGATCCTTTCGATAAACATGATAACCCGGCAAGTTAAAAGCTTGAGTTGATTTCAGGTGCGTCTCACACACGAAAGCTATGTCAATATTACAATTTATGATGAAATTGCAATATTCGATGCACTTCCGATGGATTCCACTGGCGTTCCATATATTGCAACGAAGCTTTCCGTGGGTAATTGTTCTGTAGTGGTGTCTGCACGTTGCCACTTTCCTCACAGAGGTTTAGAAGGTTACCCAGGCTCCTATAAATGCTGTGCAATTGGATTGGATCGACCGCATCGGAATGAGAAGTGCTGAATGCGACTGAAGCATAGGTTCTGCCATTAACCACTTTGGTACTTTTGATCCTTTTAACTTGGGGATATTTCGGACACTTGGTATAACTTGAAGTATGATGAACATCACAGCGAATACATTTAGTGGGGTCTTTACCCTTTACATTTGTACAGTCCCTCGACTGATGGTCACCTGCGCACTTGTTACATCTAGGAGATTCGGTGCAACCTTGGGAGACGTGGCCAAAACGTAAACAGTTGTAACATTGTAAGGGCCTTTTGTTGCCTCAAAATAATTCAAAAATAACAGCAAGGGGACCGACACGCTTTAAACTCAAAAATGACTTATTGTGCTCAGTGTTTTGGAGTAGAACTAACACCAATGGCATTTCAACGGAGCAGTTTGCTTTTTTCAGCCTGATTGCCTTTTCAGGATAATTTGCCTTCCTGAGGTCATCACAAAATTCTTCCAGGTCATACGTTGTGTCAACATTTCGGACAACGTATTCCAGCAGCTTTACTGAATTGAGCTGATGATGCTGGATTACTCTTTACTCCAGACACTAGAATATTGTGCGTGTCCTCATCAAGACATTTAATTTTAATGGTGTCCTTACGACCAGTGTGGCAGATGATTTTATCTAAAGACATGTTTTGTGATTTCCTCTAGAATTTTCTTGATTGGTTTTCCATGATGACGAATAATAATCGGAGGAATGTAAATAATTCCCTTTCCATGGGTGACATTGCTTTGGGAATAACCAAGCTTATCTTTGTTACCTCGTAGGGCTACAGAGACACCATCGTTGATATCGGCAGTAGGCTGAATGTTGTCTATCCTAACACCACCTTTGTTTCTTTTATTCTGCGCAATACGCCAGTTACCTCCATCACTATCAGCAGATTCATTTTCGTGCCTTCTTTTGACCCTAGTTCGTAGTGAGGAGTTTCCTTCGTTGACTGCTTCCAGACAAGTAGAAACATTTTCATTATTATGTATAGGATCAGCATATACCACTATCATGGGCGAATCAGAAGTAATGGGAGAGCCATTGGCAGTCTCTAAACTAGCACTCTGAATATCACTTTTTATACTATCAATTTTGCTACCAAGTTCCTTAGAGAGTGCTTCCACCCTTGATTTTAACTTTAGATATTTGTTGTTTAGTTCAGTACGTAATACCTCAAGTTGTCCGTTAATAATGTCAAATGCCAAAAATCTCGGATCCTTACACGCATCTTTGTAGGTCAGTTCACAAGGTAACATTTTACCATCAGCATACTTAACAGTACATGAAGATTTTGACGCAGCGCCTGATGTCATTATGAAGCAGGTGTGGTGCTGGATTTTGCCGTCCTTAGAAGGACGAACCTACTCAGAGCGACTCAGTTTAAAAGACTTAAAGTCCTACCTTGTTAGCCTCTTGGAGATTCCACCAATGCACTGAAAGTCGTGTAGACTGCAATAGGTACGTCGTCATCCGTCGAGTGGTAGAATCGTCGTGCAGTAGCAGCAGTAGTGTGTCAATCGACAATCGACAATCGAACAGTGAAGTGTACATTTGTTAGGATGGGACGAAAGTAGCGCTTTCACAAAGCTCATCCAACCAGAATAAACTCCAAGTGAAATACACTGAGGTAGTCAAGAAGCCTAACCAACCCAAGCGGTCTTCCATATTATACAAAAAGTAAGTATCCATCAGAGAATAAACCTCCTCATCGAATCCAACTCACTCCTGGAATCCAACGCCTAAGTGCTGAAAGAAACAGGACCCGTAGACTATGACAACGCTATCGTGAACCTTGGCTGAAAACCAAGTACAACAGGTTAGTGCGAAGAGTTCAAGAGATAAAAGAGCTTCGCGACGCTAGATGGAATAAAAAAAACTCAAAAGCTTGTCGGCTCGCGACAATTCCATTTGGAGTATGGTCAGAGCTTTACAGAAAAAATAGAATGTTACGCTTCCTCCACTCCATACACCAGAAGGTGACTATGTGCAAGCTGATCAGTACAAGGCCCAAGTCATTGCAGATTCACTGGAAATGCAGTTTGTTACTCCTACCAACGATAAGCCCGAGAGCCAAATCATGTCTCAGCGTGTGGAAGAAGGTATTGTCAACTTTGATGAAGTCCCACAGCATTTAACGAAGAACAGCATCGAGGCTGGAGAGGTCGCCACCATCATAAGTAAACTGAAAAAGAAGAAGGCTCCAGGAAGAGACAAGGTGAGTAATAACGCCCTTATAAATCTCCCGAAGAACTTTATTGACTATCTCACTAATATCATTAACGTCTGCTGGAAATTTTCTTACTTCCCTTTGGCTTGGAAGCAATCTATTGTGTTTAGTATCCCCAAGCAGGGGCAAAATCCTGCGATTCCGGCGAGTTACCGACCTATTGGAGACAACGATGTCCAAAGTGTTGGAGAAGACGATTCTCGTCCGATTCCAAGACCACTGTCTAGCAAATGACCTCATTTGGGAAGAGCAGTTTGGCTTTCATGCTGCCCACTCTTGTCTGATGCAGATATGGAGGCTCGTTGAAGACCTGAGCACCCCCCTGAACCTCTCCAGGTACTGTGGGGTGGTATTTCTCGATGTCAGTAAAGCTTTTGACCAGGTGTGGCATGAGGGCCTTGTCTACAAAATGATCAGAGATGAGTTCCCTGCCGATTTGATTTTGTTGGTGAAATCCTTTCTTGACGGCAGATCCTATCAAGTTAAAGTTGGAGAAAATCTTTCCACGCCCCGTGTTGTAAAGGCCGGTGTCCCTCAGGGTTCTGTTCTCGGGCCTGTGCTATTTAATTACTTTGTACATGATTTCCCGAAACCCGATAATTGTAATCTGTATTTTTATGCTGATGATACTGCCACTATGACATGGGCACACCAGCCGGCTCACGTTATCACTTGGCTGCAGTGCGTCTTGAAGCAGTTCTAAGACTGGTTTAACTGCTGGAAGTTGAACCTTAACGTCGGAAAGTGCAAGGCTTTGTACCTCAATAGGAAGCTCAAGCGACCCCAACCTTGTTCTGTTCAATAAGAAACTGGATTGGGTGGACAACTACAAGTATCTGGGAGTTATCATTGACTCAAGACTCTCATGGAACCGGCGTATGTCCTATGCTCTGAATAAAGCGAAGAGGGCTAAGTACAGTATCATAGCTCTCATGAGTCGCAACAGCGCCCTCACCATTGGCTACTTCTGTACAAATCGATTATCCGGACCATACTCCTCTATGGCATGCCTACGTGGGCGACTATCTGTAAAACCAGATGGAGTGAACTACAGTCATTCCAGAATGTTACCCTGAGGACCATTCCTCAGCTGGAGAAGGACGGTGAAAAACCAATCCATCCCCCTGGATTTAAACATGGCCCATATCGCTAAGTTTATACAGTATCTCCTTTTGATTATGATACAGAAGATGAAGACTCACGACAATAAACTTGTGAATGGAATACTGAAGAACTCATTGAATATGAACTGGCATACGAAGTATCGTAAACCGAGGCACGTTCTTGACGTCAAATTTTGAAGATATTAGCAACGTCTCTTTCCCGGACTACTGGAAGATGTGATAATCTTTCTCCTTGTGTTTATTTCGTTTGTATTTTGTTTCTGACAATCGTCAATCTTATTTTCTTTTTTGTATAATATGGTAGTGTGTCAATGAAAAACGCTGGGTATACGAGGTCTGTTCAAAAAATACGTAGACTGACGTCATAAAACAAAATATACTTTATTCAGAAGTTACACATCTGGGTCCCCTTCAAAGTACTCTCCTCCCCGACGCACACACTTATCCCAACGGTGTTTCCACTTTTGGAAACAGTCCTGGAACGCTTCTTTTGTGATGTCCTTCAGCGCCTTCGTCGCATTTGCCTTTATGTCGGGAATCGTCTCAAAACTCCTTCCTTTCAAAGGTCTTTTGAGTTTGGGAAACAAGAAGAAGTCACAAGGAGCGAGGTCAGGTGAGTAGGGTTGGTGAGGAAGAACAGTGATCGAGTGTTTGCCCAAAAACTCTCGAGTTCTGAGGGCTGAATGGGCTGGAGCGTTGTCGTGATGAAACAACCGGTCACCACTCGTCCACATTTCTGGCCTTTTCCGCCGGATAGCATCCTGCAGACACAAAATTAACACAAAATTTCACAGCAACTCTTTGCTCGTTCAAGTCACTCATTCTAAAAATCCGCCAAACGAAAAAAACACACTTCACAAACAACCGCCTAGCTAATCAACCAATACTGATATTTGCAATCAAAAAACTGCCTTGTAATCAGCGGATCTGTCAGAAGATGGCGACACCAAGCGATTTTGATTTGGACCAACAGGGCCCACGCAATTCAAACAGTCTACGTATTTTTTGAACAGACCTCGTATATAAGGAACGAAAACCAATCAAAAAATTTTTCAACCAAATAAAAGTTAACGATTGGGTAGTTTGGAAGCCCATTTGATTATAGAAGATTTCTCTATTGGCCCCATGTCCGCGTTTAATAGCAGTTTTTTATCCGCATTCGAAAGCGTCCAACAGGTGTTTTTTATTTAACGATTTTATCAATTTAACATTTTGTAAAGAAAAATCATGTCCGGTTTCTATTGAATGTTTTGCTATTGACGATTGACCCCTTCTTCCGTATTTTCTGTGTCTAAGATTTTCCTTAAATCGAGTCTCCATATTGCGAAAAGTTTGCCCCAGATAAAACATCAGGCAATTGGAACAAGTTGCTTTGGAAATTCCTGACTTCTGTAGTGGTGGGATTCCGTTCTTTGGGTTTTGTAGAAAATTATTGATCTGATTTGGATTGTTAAAAGACTGGAATAAATTAAAAGCTTTAAAAAACGAATTTAAACTTTTAATGTAATGCTTATTGTATGGTAACGAAATCGTTTTTCCAATTTCTTTACTTCTGCCGAAGGTGGTAGGAATCTTCTATAAACTTTTTGATTCTCCTCTTTCTGAGTAAATTTTCGATGGTGTTTTTGCTATAGCCGTTCAACTCTGTTATGTTTTTAATTAGTGTGATCTCTTTTTCTAAAATCAAATTGCTTAGAGCTAAGTTTAACGCTCTATCAATCATGGAAACAAAAGTTGATACCTTTTGATTCCATGGGTGGCTAGAATCGTTAGTAATATAATTTAACTTATTGGTCGGCTTTCTGTAAACTTCGAAAGATAATGAGTTCTGATCTCTACAAATCATAATGTCTAAAAAGGGAAGCTTAAAATAGTTTTCTAATTCGTACGTAAATTGTACTATTGGAAAAAACTTATTGATGTGTTGGACGAAGTCTTCAACACTGTATTTATTGGTGTCAAAGATAGTAAAGATGTCATCCACGTACCGATAACATGTTTTGGGGAAATAAAAATCGGATGATTTCAAAATATCTTCAAAGATTTTTGGGAAAATCTCAGGTAAAATAGGGCTGAGGCATGTAACCATACGCGTACCTCCTATCATTTTATATCGCCCTTGTATTTGAAAATATTATTGTTGACACATAATTTGGTCAGGGTTAGGACTTCATCCGCTACATTAGGCGGGACCTTATTTTTGACTAATACATCGGCTAAGTAATTCATCGTTATCGGTATATGTATACCAGAGAAAAGTGAAATGATATCGAAGGATACCAAAATTTCACCTTCATTTAAGTATAAGTTTTTAATTTTATTGATTAAGTTTATGCATTTCTTAATCGAGCTATCGAAATTGGACAATTTTAATGTTTTTAAATAGTTTGCTAGATACTTGGACAAACAATATGTAGGGGCGTATGTATTTTGTTACCAGGGTATGTATTTTTGGTAATGCTGATAATCTAGGCAACGTAGGATTGCTTGTGTAAAGAGAAGATCTAAGGATAAATTTGGACAACTTTTGATGGACTCTTTGACTTTTTTATAAGTTTAGGTAACGGGTTCCTCTTAAGAATTTCGAATGCGCCTTCTGTAATTAACTTGTTAACTCTATCATAATAATCTACTTTGTTGATGATGACAGTGCTATTGCCTTTATCACTTTTAAGATAAAAACAATCCTTATCTAATAGGTTCCGGATTATATTTTTATGTCAATCTTCTGTATCATATTTTTCATAACTATTCCAATTCTTTTTAAAGGATTTTGGAACATTGTTCCCTGATCGATTTCTTTTGGGAGTTCGGTAAAAACTTTATCCCTCCTTCTATACTACCGACTGTTTGTTGAATATCGTTGTATTTGTTTCTAAACGCGAATTTAAGACCTTTGGCCAGGAATTCATTTCCAGATTCGTTGAATACCAAATCCGTCAAATTCATTCATCCTTTTTTTGACGATAACCTCTGGTTTGTGGTTTCTCATAATGCTATTGAATTTATCGGTTAATTCTTTGGTCTGGGTTTATTTATCGTTTATAGTTGACCCCTTTCTGGGAGTCTACGAAGAGGCCTTCGACTGTTTCAGCACCTCAACGGGGAGTACCATCAACCTGGCCAAGTCGAAGAGCATTGCTATTGGGAAGTGGACTTCTGATCAGCTCAACGCCTTTCCAATTACCTGGTGCAGCCACGGAACAGTGCTGAAATGTGTGTTCACGTTTTTGTCATCCATGGACTCGATCATTGTCAACAGGTAATAGGGAAATGTGAATCCCGCCTTAGCAAAAATATTCGTTCTGTCACCTATGTCTGTTAAGGTGAGGTTCATCAAAACTCACATTCTCCCTATATTGACGTCTAAAGGCCTATTCACTCTGCCATTATACAGAGATCTTCTGAGAATACAGAGGGCAATTGTGGACTGCGAGTGGGGTGCTACGGGCCGTCGTTACCCACTGAAGGCCGATGTTCTCTTTATCCCCTTCGAAAGGGGGTAGTTTTGGATCTTGCGGATCTGCGCCAATACCTTACCGCAGTCAGACTGGCCGCCCTGATTCGGGTTTTCCTGGTTCCACCTCTAGTATGGGCGACCTTTGTCTTTCTTCACCTCCGCTTCTTTTTTAGAGTGAATAGGCTACTTGTGCCTTCTTCGTTGCCAGTGATCATTGACTTTCTTATGGACTTACGACCTTTTTTGCCCGGAATGCGGCAATTGGATCTTCTAGACTGCGGTCATCTGAGTCAATTTTGGTTTGTTCTGAAATCAGATCAGGGGACGGTTGCGGATGTTTTCCGTCTTTTCCCAGATTATCCATGGGCAGCGATATTGAGAACAAAAAAGGCCTGGCCTTTGAAAGGCCAGTCTTTAACATCGATGGTGGCTGCTGCACCATGGTTTCTACACTCTCCAGCGCCTCCATCTGTACAGAGTGGTCAGATCTGCAGAATCCCAGTCTTGTGGATCCATTGAAACAGTTTCTCATGTGTTTTTTGAATTCCCGTTTGCCCAATTCATTTGGAACAGTCTTTCGCGCCATTTTGGAATGCCAAGCATGCCATATCTGTTCGTGCGGTTCCAAGTGGATTATATCACTAAGGATCCACTGATAAAGGACTTTGTGTTACCATCGCCTTTCTCTTCAAAGATTTGGCTGGCTCGCTGGGAAAGAGCAACAGGTGGGGCCCAGTCTGTAGCAGGAGTCTGGAAGAGAAGTGCACTCCACTTGCGCTCCTACTTGCTCCTGGAATAGTTTCGGCTAGGTCATCTTGTTTTCAAAAGGCGCTATTCGTCATCCAAGCGCCTTTGTGTTGTCATTAGAAGACCACAAGGTGACTATGTCCATCATTTTACGTTCCCTTTGGTCTTCTAAAGTCATGCTTAAGAGCAAACGGGCTTCTATTGAGGCATTTATAAGTAACGCAGCCCTAATGAGCTGTCTGACTGCTTATTAGATGCGCTCCTGATGCCCTGTTATTTAAGATCCAAATTTTTAGGGACATCCATTAGAGCACATAACATCTATGCTCTAGCTCTAACAGTGAAGAATACGATCCATGGGCGACATTCCCTTGATGAACGCCAGCGCAAAAGTTCCACAACTCCGAGGAATGTAGATCAGCGCAGAGGTTCTCCCAGCCCAAGGAACCCAAGGAAATTGCATTTTCATGCGTAAAATTGCATCCAACGCCGTCATATTCGAGGAGAAGAACTCGCCAGGGAGGAGGACGGAAGGCATCGGACTCCATAAGATCTCTAGGCAAGTGCACGTTCTCAGACTTTGATTAATAGAGGCATTTGGTATTCCCACTCTAGTACCCCGGCAAGGGTGAAGAAGGCACAATTTCGTTGTATCTCATATCGAAGTAAAGACACGTCGGACCCCCCACGAGGACTGTACACAACGGCCTCTGGTTCTGCGGTTGCGAGCCCCAGCAAGCTCGTGAGATATCCGAATGGTGTTTCTTATGCTACGGTAGCATCGACCTCTGGATACCTGGCCCAGCAGCCCCCTTACGATTGCCACATCGGCCCCGAAGAGGTTCATAACCAATCGTCAGAAACCGAATCACTGGTATTCACGGCCCCCCTCAACAGGATGACAAGGAGATGTCTAAATCGATTGATGAGAGTCTCGTCGATAAGTCCATGCGAATGCTGCTACGCAGCCATTAGAAGAGGATAACGCCCAATCTATGCGTGCCACATCCAGATAGCGATCGGACGACCACGGCATTGCAAGGGTACTGGTATTGCCCAGTCTGTGAACAAGGGTACTGGCTTTAAATTCCGAATTAGTTAATCAGTTTATGTTAGAATTTATTAGAACTCTAAGTAGTAGACTTAAATATCTTCTTGTCTTGCACGCCTCTCCTTAGTAAGCAAGGTTTATTTTCTTCGAAAAACGTACCATAAGCCTCTGAATTATCCTGTCTAATTGGACTTGTATGCTTACTGCATGTAGCGTTACTCATCACTCGTCTAAACCCATCAGGGTCGCCGCTTTCCGAGTTAGCGGTGACCAGAAATCCCGGACCCCGCCTCTTACTGGTTTCTCAGCAACTAAGCATCGAAGCTCTATTCCCTCTTCGTACCTTTTCGACTGGAGGACTTTCCAGGACATTGGATTTCCCATTTTAACAAACGAACTGTAAATATTTAATTTTCATTAATTTTCTGTTTGTGAATTCAAGTTTACTCTTTTCTCTATACACGACTCAAGTAAATCCGAATCACTCATTTATTAATTTTGCTAACAAAGTCGTGATAATCATTAAAGCAATTGCTTGTAACGAGAGATGTCGGGCGTTTGTCTTTCCAGCAAACTATATTGTGAGATTCATTAGTTTGGTGATGTAGTGGATAAAAGGACGAATGCATTGCCGGATCAATGTAAAGCATTCTCAAAATGAAATCTATCAAACATTTCAAGAAGGAGCTTTAGCGGCGACAAAGCGATCGTCAAGTGTACTTGCTTATGTCAACAATGTTTAAAAGATAAACAGAAATTAACAATGTTCACTCTTGACAAATCGATTGTTATAAGTCAGGGCATTTGTTAGTCCTGGGTCACACTAGCGTAAAACGCCACGTAAATACGCCGATGTAACGACGCCGGTGATGTCACTTCCGGTAAATAGCTTGGCGCCGCGCTTAACGTTTTGTTCAACATTTTACGTCGCGTAAGATCGTACGCCAAACATCCAGACAGCCAAAATCCAGACAGCCAAAATCCAGACAATCAGAAGAGCCATTGGCCCGCCATCAAGATGGCCGACAAGAGAGTGATGTAAAACAGCGAATGCTTTATAGGAATGCCCTGAGGTAGTTTAGCTCGTGTATGATAAACAAAGTCCATGCTATCAAAATACTGCCAGACTTTGTGATAAAGCTCGATATTGTTGGTATCCATGTTGAAGCTACTTCAAGTGATGTCATACGTCTACATCAATAGCGAAACGATATCACATACTGCGCAGCGTTTTACGCTTTCTGTGTGAACAGCTGAACGCCGACTTTTTTTTCCAGGACTTACGGTCACCGTTTCAGCACATGCAATCGACTTGAAGGGATCCACGAAAAAGCCTGAAAGTTGAAACATCCAAGCTAAGACCTTGTGGTCATATGTCTGAAAACAAAATTCGAAAAATTAATCTAAATTAAATTTATCGTGCAAACGGTCGGACAGAAACTCAGGCCTGGGCCACACTGGTGTAAAACGCTGCGTAAATACGCCGACGTAACGACGCCATTGATGTCACTTCCGCTAAAAAGCTTGGCGCCGCGCTTTACGCCGAAGTTGAATTTTGTTCAACTTTTTACGTCGCGTTAGATCGCACGCCGAACATCCATCCAATCAGAAGAGCGATTGGCCCGTCATCAAGATGGCCGACAAGAGAGCTTTGTACAATAGCGAATGCCTTGTAGAAATGGTGAGAAAGTTTAGCTATCTGTAGTGATAAATAAAGTTCCAGGCTATTAAAATACTGCTAGACTTTGTGATAAAGGTCGTTACTGTTGGCATTCATGCTGAAGCTACTTCAAGTGATGTGCTCTAAACCAATAGCGAAACGACATCACAAATTGCCCCGCGTTAGACGCTTTCAGTTTGAACAGCTGATCGCCGACGTTTTTTCTGCGACGTCCTTTCTAAAGCTTCTAATAAGCATAATGTTGACTTTTCCTAATAGTAATTTCTTAATATTCAAACTTAAAGTAATTAATTCTATTTCGTTAGATATAAAAAATCTCGATTCTAAGATATTTTTAAGATAGTTTTTAAAACTATTTTATTCTCTTGTAATAAGTTGTAAGTCTAGGAACATACGTTTTCTATTATTTACAGAAATAAAAAAATGCTTCACTCTATTTTAAACTACTTAAATTTTTAACTTAACTTCAAATTTTAATGTGAATGATTTATTTTTAAGAATATTAAAAATTCAAGCATGGCTTTGGTTAAAGAAGCAACAAAGGAAGAAAGGAGACTATCACTATTTGATTCCTATTACATCGAAATCTGCTTCCAGTGCTATACTTGCGTCCTTTCTTCGAGATCTTCTTTCCTTTCCTTCCTGCACCTCCCCCATCTCCATTAGTTTTCTTGAATTTCTCCATATCAGATTTGTTCGTGTTGCATAAGTCGTAATTGCAGCTGTACCAGCAGTCCTTCTCGCCGTCACCATTTTCTTGTCTTGCCGCTTGGGAAGACGTACAACCAGAATGTATCTTATCGCTGCACGACTTAAATCTTTCTCTAACTGAACCACCAATGAATATTTCTCGAAGTACGCAGAATTTCTCGTTCTCAGGACAGTCTATTTTCACTGTATCCTTCGTACATGCGCCTTTGCAAGAAAAGCACTTGAGCCCTTCGCCCATAAGGAGCAAACTGCCGGAGATCAAGATGGTGTAGATGATGTACATCCCTGTTGTCTAAACCAGGATAGAAAATGAAAAGTTTGAGAGAAAAGATAATTCATAAACGTATAATGTGTAAAAAATTTTCTCATCATATGTTCTTGAAGTTTCGAGTTTGATTATTGAGTTGAGTTTATTCATGTATCTCCACAGATAAAAGTCCAGTGGATTAAGTTCAAGAGACCGGACAGGTCAATGCACTAGACCTCGACATCCGATCTACCGCTGTGGGAAGGTTTCGTCCAAAAACCGACATACATATAAACTGATGTGTGGTGAGGCCCCAGCATTCATGATTCACAAACGAATGTAATTCAGTATAAGTCTTTGAAGGGCACATGCTCTTAAGAACATTTTTTCTTGTTTTGATCTTAGGAATCACCCCCCCCCCCACCCCCGACGTTTGTTACACATCCTGTATTTAATTTTAATACAAGGGGCGTAATATATCGATTTACACTTTATTTTGTTCTGACATGTATAGACAGGTGACGCATTAAATAAATACTTATTTTCTAATTGTGTGATAGCATCTCTAAGCCTTCTGGAGCCATTCTTTTGGAGTACCTCTTACCCGCGTCTGGATACTGTGTTCGGATCATGAGCGTTTCTAAATGGCGACCATGCAGAGAACTGCCCTTATGCTTCCATTGCATTGACTGCTGTTTGTTCTCTGGCTCATGGTAATGAAGCTATATCTCGTCACCAGTCATTATTCAGGAAATTAAATTTGCTCATCTTGGTTGTGACATTTCAGGAGGTCAGCGCTCACGTTCTCACGCATTTGCATTTCGGACCCCATGAGGCAAACACCTTTTCCATCTGACACAGCTACTTTCAATCCCGTTTTCCTTTGATGTGCGCCCACTTTTCCCAGCTCTAAACCGTTTTCTGTGCAGGTACATTTTCTCCACACACTTTGTCATCAATCGCCTATAAATTTCTGCAGTGGTCACAATCTCTTTCGACAGAAACCAACTCGTCTAGCGTTGCCCTTTATGATCGCTATCCATGCTGTCCACTCATACACCGATAGCGGTGAGTAAAGTGATCTTTCGGTGGACATTTGGCATCCTCTTGGCTTTTGCTGCTTCCTGGTGGCGCAAAGATATACTACCTACGCATGAATGTCGTCACAAGTGATATTGTTAACCGTGAGTGGTAGAAAAACAAAGTGTAGAACAATATAGCATGCCCTCGTATATTTCGAAAATAATGCTTATCTATCTTAAAGGGTGTTTTTAGCGTTTAATAAATTTTAGATAAATTTACTGAGAGGCTATATGTAATGTTAAAATAATTCTTAATTATAGTTTTGATAAAAATTAACGTTTTTGAAATTTTTAAGAATTTACCCACAATTTTGCATTTAAAAACTCACGCGCAACCACTCTACATGCACCCGTTTTCACTATCGGGTATAAATCACATTACATTATTGTTGACACATTATAGTTTTAACACAGTCTGGTGGGTACAACATACACTATTCAGAGCAGTTGATGTTATTATGACACCCCTTGACACGGGTTTTAAAAGTCTGTTTGAACTCGTGTTCTTGAAAGTAAGCCGGTTCTCACATGGATGTGTAACATGCGTTAGAGTAAACAACTGAAAGGCCTACTACTATCGCTTATCAGCTCAAAATGATGAGGACATTGTTCTACAATGTTTTCGATTACTGTGACGATATAAGTAATTCAAAAATTTACTGTGTACAGCCATGTGGTAAATATGCATATTCGGTATTTAAGTCGCTTTGAGAGTTGGAATGACATTGTGTTTATAAGATAAAGTAACATCTGTTACTAATATAGACATTTCCACGAAAAAGTCTAAAATTATAAGTATGCAAAATGATTTTTTTCCGGCTAGCCACGGCATTTTCGCCTCCTGTGGGGTGGGTGTTTTTGGCACGTGACGTAGTCAAGTCGATCAGGACGAATTGCTTATTGGTCCTCTATCCAAAAACGAGATTCACCTTCTGCTTGTTGGAACCTAGTCAGATTCCTTACTGAGTGATGAACGCACGCGACTGAAATGTACATGTAGGGATATCCAAGTTCGTTGTAGGAAATAAACGTGATCTCGTTTTTAATGTTATCCTATCCACAGTTTTCTTTTTCTCGTGTATTTACTTTGTAAAAAAAATTAGTATAAACATATAATGAAAAGACTATCAAAAATACAGGATGACACTTCGGGTTGTTTTAGAATCTTTTGTCCTTTCATGATTTTCGGAATGCCGATTTTCTTGACGATGCAAGTTGATAGTTTTTTCGATAAAAACAATATTGATATAAAATATTAAAACAGCCAAAACTGTGGACACTAGGTCAACACAAAATCATGGACAGAAAACCACTATTCCACATAAATGATTTTTATAAAATTATAAAGATCATTTGTGAAATAGTGGTTTGCTCTCCTTTCTTTCTTGTTAGAAAATATTGATGTCTCTTATTCTGACTATTAAAAGCGGCTCTTTTGCACTCGCACTCAACGTGGCTACGAGAAATGTAATGCAGTTTTGTGCACGATGGTGAAACAGTGCATTTTTAATGCGCTTGCACGTGACTTTTTAAATAAAAAACACATCAAGATCAATGGGTTGGTCGATGTGGGTCTCATTTATGGCCTGCTTGACTACCGGAATAAAATCCCTTGTATGTTTTCTATAGTTTACACTACTCCACTAGAAAATGTAGAAGATTTGAGAAATCGGATAGTTGATGGGCAAGGTAATTAGAAACAACTCTGGTTTGAACATCATTCTACAAAACCATGATGAAAAAAAAAAAAAAAAAAACACCAAGAAGCGTTACGGAAACAGTTTTGCATTGTTGCACGTTTAGGCATTGTTGGCACCGACTTGAAGGCAACACAAGAACTGAAAAGCTACCTGACAATGGTTGTCTGAGCAACAATAAATATTAAAACTTTCCCTACAGACATGAAATATATTGAAAGCGTGAAACAGATAGCGGCACTAAACTTCGCTCTTACATAGCAAATTCATGTAATAGCCTAACGTTCTGCTTTTAGTATTCTGAATGAAGACTATTGAATCATAGTATATGGGAATAACCTCTTTTCCATCACATACATCACAATAAAGCTCTTAAATGATTTTTTGAAACACTGAATATCAATTAAATGTTCATTTAGATTTTTTTTTATGCTTTTGAAGTCTTCTTGTTATTTAAAATTTCTGCGTTTGTTAAATATCTAAGTGCTTTGAAGTGCTTAATTTATTTCTACAGATTCCTTCCTCTCTATAACAGGGGCGTTCAAATTTGACCTGGACTTTATTTTTTGTCATTATATGTCATTGTTGTAGAAACTTAAACTTTCATGGTTGGGATAGCGACTACCGTGATCACCAAGAGATAATGCCTGTGCATTGAAACTTCATACAATGTTACGTCATCTTTAGAGGGTTATTGTTATTCGTATTTCTTCCAATAGTAACTCTTAAATTTACCTTTGAAATGATGCAACAAGGTATGACGTTCCAATGCACAAGCCACTTGGCGTCACGCAACTATCAGCCTCTCATGCAAATGCAGCACCACTCATCCAGTTACCACGACAGTCGATTGTTTAAACAAAATTTAACAACAAATAATCAAAGTTTTTCCATAATGAAGGTGTAAAAGCATGCAATTCATCAGACTTCAAAGACAGTTCACCGAGTCATTGTCGCGATCATCAGTTATTGCTTGTTGCCGAAAGTTTGAAAGAGGGCGAGAATCCACCGGCAATGAACCTCTTACGGTAAGGACATCAGTGGCATCATCGCACAAAACAAATGAGCTAATAGGAACAACAGGCGGATTCATGTCCGGGAATTGGCTTCAATATTGAATATTAGCATCATCCATTATATGCTGAAATTCAACAAGATCTGTGCCAGGTGGGTCCCTAAGCAACTCTTCCAGGATCACAAATCCACCTGGGTGGAAATCTATTCCATGCTGCTCCAGCGATATGACAAGGAAGGTGACTGCTAATTCCCAATGGTGTGTTTCATTGCATTTCAAATGTGTTAGAAACATCAGCCAACCTGCCCAGCCAACCTGACCTTGAGTTACTTTCTCGCCCATTTTCTCAAAATCTTGCAAGAGGAAGAGTATGATTAAAAATTGTTTTTAGACTAATGTGGTGTTGTTCTACAGGGTAGCATTTGGAATTTTTTCTCTATCTTTAGTAGTTTTCGAGTTAGCAAATGAATCACTTTAAATGTAGGGGTCAAAGTCAAATTTGAGTGCGGCAATAAAATCCCCCCCCCCCCCTATTACCTATAAAACACAGATCAGATCTCGCCCTTTTGGCAACTTTGAGATATCTGCCATGTTACCAGACTTTTGGACACCCTGTAAAACTGTTTTTGAGATATGGAACCAATATTTGAAAATGCTTATTTTTTCGCCACCAAGAGATTTTGAATAACTATCACGCGTAAATGACGTTTTTGTAAGCCGTTTTGTTTTCATAGCAAATAATGAGATAGAAACTTCTCCAAGGAATGACTTTGAAGCCAATATGAGAATAAAAAAAATAATAAACAAAAACATTTAATCAGACATAATACACAATTAACAGTATAAAAAATGATATATTAAAAAATTCTTCCTCCAAAATTCAATAAACGTAATTCAGTTCTCATGACAATTTGAAAATGATGCAGATGTCTTACTTGACTCGAACGATTATTAAAGGTAGATATTTTTCCAGCAGTCTTGGGTGGAATTTAAAAGATAAGTGAGAATGCTGTGGAAGAATTGTGGAGAAAAAAACTCCTTTATAAAAGCTGGCATAAGTGGTGCAGAAGAATGAACATTTTCATTTTACTGGACATAGCTACCAGCAACGACATAACGATAAAATACAAATGACATATCAATAAAAAAATCCAATTAACTGAAATAATTTTGAATTTTTTACTTTTTGTAAGTTTCTAAAAATTCTAAATTCAATAGTAGCAAATCTTAACATCATTGCTTTACATGATCGCTTAACGTTTTCGACTGCTTTCACTCATCAGAACAAGGAAAAGAAATGATACAAGAAAAATTAAAAAACTGAAAAAGAAAGAAAATTACAAATTCACTTAAACAGTTTTTAAAAAAGTTTAACCTTGCACCGTTACTGAATGGCGGCCATTTATATTTGTAAGCGCACGACGGTTTTTCAATTTGGAGACATTAGCGTTAATTTGAATATCTCTGCACTCGGTTAAGCTACAACATTATAATTGACATGATTGTATTTAGAAACGTCTCCACTACAACGTTGTTTTTTTTCCCAAAATACCCTAAATTCAAATGTAACCAGTCAAAATGGCTTCTAAAGTTTGGTATTGAAATGTAAAAAATCCACTTTTTAGACCTAAAAATAACCAAGGAGTGATTTATCAGAGTGTATTTTTTCTCTTGTTAGACATCATACACTACTAGCCTTATATAGAGCAACAGCATTGACAATGTTTACTTAATGTTTTATAAATTTTTGAAATTTGAAAATGTTAATTTTTTTGTAAAGTTTGGGGCTAGTTATCCCTAGTGGGACTAAATAGAAAATTTGATTTTTTCACATTTTGTACACCTATACGATAGCAAACTACTGTAAAAATTTCAACTTTGATATTTGATTGTGAACAAAGATATGAATTTTTGAAAATGAGAAAATAATTCACATTACACTACAATTGATCTTATGGCTGTTGCCTAATTCATGTGTGATATTGGCTACATGAATTAAAGCAATGAATGGTGCTTTCTTTTCATCAGTTGTGACGATGGATGAGACGTGGATTCCATTATTTAACCCTGAAACGAAACGCCAATCTTCATAATGGAAACAAACTGATTCACCGCCACCGAAAAAATTTCGAGTCACAATCCTCTGCTGAGAAAGTTATGGTGGCCATGTTTTGGGAGAGCGAAGGCATAATCCTCACGCATTGTGTTCCAAAGGGTACAACTGTTACAGCTAATTCATATGAAAATGTTTTGTTAAAAAATTCCTTCCAGCATTGCATGAGAAACGACCTGACAAGAATGGACGGGTGCTTTTTCATCAAGACAACGCCCCTGCTCATCGGGCACTCCTAACTCGGCAGTTTCTTCAAAATAACAACTTTGAAGTGGTTTCCCATGCTCCATACTCACCAGACCTTGCTCCTAGCGATTTCTGGCCTTTTCAAATCATGAAGGACACTCTCTGTAGCCGCTCGTTTCCCAACCGAGCTGCTGTTACTTCAGCGGTTTACTAGTGGGCATAATATACCTCTAAAGATGAGTTCTCAGCAGCCAAGGAGTAATGGCGCTGCCGTTGTGAAAAATGTATTAGACTTCACGGTGATTACGTCAAGAAGTAACAGTAGTTACAACTTTCTAGGTTAATTAATTTGTCAGAAAAAAAATTTGGAGACCTTAGAATTTGAACGCAGCTCGTAATAATGTGCTACTTAATTGAGAATAAACCTAGATGTAAATGGACAATGTTTTTAACATAGAACTAAAGCATAAGTTCCTATAATTTAATATTTTATTATTAAAATAAATAATACTAACTAAATATAGGGTGATAGTGTTAACTAAATATAGGCTACAACTAAATTTTATTATAATGAAACAATAAACCATTTAAACAGGCAAAGCCATAAGATAATTGTAGCATAATGTGAATTATTTCTTCATTTTCAAAAATTCATATCTCTGTTCACAGTCAAATATCAATGTTGATATTTTTACAGTACTTTGCTATCGTATAGGTGTATAAAATGTGCTAAAATCAAAGTTTTATATTCATTCCCACAGAGATAACTAGCCCCAAACTTTACAAAATATTAGGATTTTCAAATTTCAAAAATTTATAAAAAATTAAGTAAGCATTTGTCAGTGCTGTTGCTCTATATAAGGCTAGTAGTGTATGATATCTAACTAGGGAAAAAATGCACTCTGATAAATCACTCGGTTGTTATTTTTGGGTCTAAAAATGGATTTTTTTTACATTTTCAATACCAAACTTTGGAATCCATTTTGACTGGTTATTTTTGAGAATTTAGGGTATTTTGGGTAATAAACAATGTTGTAGAGGAGACGTATCTAAAAACAATCATGTTAATTGCAATGTTGTAACTTAACTGAGTGCAGAGATATTCAAATTTACGCTAATGCCTCCAAATTGAAAAACCGTCGTGCGCTTACAAATATAAATGGCCGCCATTCAGTAACGGTGCAAGGTAAAACTTTTTTAAAAAGTGTTATGAACTTCTCAATTATAGGGTAATCATATATAAAAAATCAAAATATTTAAAAATGGTCTAGAGAACCTCATTAGATCACTTCATATGGATTGAACCTTTATTATTAGTTATAGGAACAATCTGAATTTTCTCTTCATTAAAACGATGTTTAATTTTTTCAAACGGGTCATTTTCCAGGGAAAATTTTTATAGAGTCATTCTACAAATTTCTAAATAACAAGACTTCTGTAGGACTTTCATCCACAAGACTATTTTAACATTGGTGACTTTTATTTTGTTTTTATATATTTTTATTTATCGATTGTTACAAGATGAAAGAAGAAATTATACCAATTTAATTTATTACTGTAGTGTACAGTTTATTTTCTAGTATTTAAAATTTTATGAAAGATATTGACGGATGTATGAAGAGAAGGACGAAGAACCCTTAATACAACAAGAAGTAGAAATTAATAAAAAATAAAATAAACAAGTCAGGCAACCGAAATGCCCAGGACCGATAGGATTTAAAGAAATCGAGAACGAAAAGGTAAGCATTTGATTTCTAAAGAAGCCTTTCATTGTTATGAATTACATGAGGTTGCTAAGGAAGCCTATAGTTGCTAAGGGAAGCCGTACTTCCAAGGGAAACGCATGGTTCAGACTGAATAAAACTATCTGAAACGTTAAATGGAGACAGTAGCATTTCTCTATAGATTAGAACATATACGAATCCTTTAATTTATTAGCATTCTGTGAGGTTCCTGGGGATAATTATTGAAATAAGTGGTCGAATGAATAGTTAATTATTTAAAAAGGACTGCGCCAGTGGATTATACTTTCCACAAAGTGTTTATGATGAATTTAAAGTTTATCCCATTCACACAAACTAGTTTCTTCCCGCTTAAACAGGCCCGGCCAAGTGAGGAGAAAATCAAAGTACTCGAGGCAGTGTTTTAACATATATAATAGAATATTTATTAGGAACATTCAACAACTGTATAAAACAGAATTTGAGATAATAAGAAATAAAATTTAATCAATGATGTGTAAACCAATGTATCAATTGTATATCAATTTAAAGAATGAAAATCTTTAGAATAATTCAATTTGTAAAAGGAAAGACTTTATCGTTGTATCAAACAGACAATTTGTATCTCAGAAATAAATGATAAAGTATCAGAATTGACTTATGATAAATGTAATTATAATTCTTTAAGACAAGAATAGAATTTGGAAATGGCTGGTAGGCTTCTCTGCTAGGCTCCTTCTTCCATGATGAAATTATATACCGTTCAGGGCTGGCTTTTACTCTCAAACTAACATTAACTTTTTTAACTATTAAATTGATGGAGCTGGTTCTCAGCTAGGTGGAGTACACTTAAAAAAATCCTCGGCATCGAGCTAACTCAAAGAATTACGTGGTGTGAACCGTAATTGAAAAGACTAAACTTAAACAGGAGTTAAAAATATTAATTTAGAATTTCCCATCTGAATTAATTTTAATTTCAGATAGAGGCCGAATTGGAATATAATAAAAACGTGAGTAGGTGAACCGCACACCCGGTTCCTTTAAATCAAAACTTCTACTGACGATTCTTTTCTCTGGAACTACTGACCAAACAGATCCAGTTTCCTTAACCAATCAAACGTTCGAATATACGCTAGACAACCACCAAAAGGTGATTCTTCAACCAATCAAGAACTTGGTAACATTTCTCAATCCGTTTGAAATTTATCACTCACGTGACAATTAGTCACACTTGGCCATCTTCATCGTTCAAAGTTCACTCTTTGTTTGTTCTTAAAAACATTTTACCTTCCTACATCCCGTCTCGAATTCGATCCTGACAACTTTTCCAACTCTGTCAATTCTCTTGGGTCCTTGAACATAAGTCAAACCAACCCTATTCTATAAAGGTGTAAATTGAATGCTTGACAATCCCCTTGCTGTTGACAGCAATTCTGGCACCGTTTAAGGGCTTCTTAAAATCGAGCAGAGAAAAAATATTTAAAATATTTTTTATTATTTAATTCTTTACTATCTCTGAATTCGTTCTAAATCTTTCAAAAATGCTAAACTTACGATCCCATAAACAATTCTAACGTGAATAAATTATTAAATTTGCATAATTAACGTTAATAAATTCTAAAACTGGTTAATTACTCATTCTCGAAATCCTCCAATTCCAATTAAATAATCTTTCTTCAAAAACAATTGCCAACGCATTTCTGCGAAAGCGTGTATCATTGAAGGGATGAGTAGCTACTAACTATTGTTAAAATTTGCCTAACACTAACTATTGATAATATAAGGTGTACGTAGTTACATGCCATGTCTTAGCAGTGAAAGTTACCAATAGTTTAATAATGGTATTATTAAAACACGAATCATGTAACTAATTTCAATTACCATTAATTTTACATTATATTCATTCATTACACATCATTCCAAGTCCTTTGATATATTACATGCCATATTTTAGCATTGAAAGTTCCAATGAACTATAATGGGTCCACGAAAATGGGTACCTTTTAACCGATTTCGACTATTACGAGTTCAAAGCTCAGATTTGGCATATAATATACAAAAGTTTCCCCTGAATTATACTGGTTCCATGAAACCACATACCATTGAACCTATGTCCACTATCATTAATTTTACGTTAATATTCAATCATGACATTTTATTTAAAGCTGTTTGATATAATACATGCCATATCTTAGCATTGAAACTTTCCAGTGAACCATAATTGTACCACTAAACCACATACCCTTGAACCAGTTCTGACTGATATAGACTATCAAGGAAGACTTTCACGTGTCTTCACTTAATTCACAAGCCTATATTATTTTTGACCTTTTGAACCGGAAGTAGTTGACCGATATTTTTCCACCAGCGAACTCGTCTTCCGATTTCCCTAAGTTGTCGAATTGCCAAAACGAAAGTCGAAAATTGGGAAGCGTTCGAAAGCTAGAGCACCAACAGATAGTCAGACGAACGGACAGACGGACGCACATTGTGAAAACTTAAGTACCTATCGGTCCTAATAAACAAAAAATTAAAAGCTGACGTTTCAGATAGAGGCCATCTTTTTTCACAAGCAGAGAGGATAGTCTCTATCCTAAACGTCAGCTTTTTATTTTTGATTTATTTTATTTTTATGAAATTTTAATTATTGAAAGATAATTAAGTTTATTTCCCTGGGTCTACTTTTCATGTAAGTTAAAGAGAAGATTCCGTTATTCCTGAGAACAAGTCGAAAAAGTTCAACATATCATCCCATAACGTTAAGTTGAAAATCCAAACCAGAATTTGAAGAAGCATAAGATAATGATAACATCCAAATCTACAGAAGGTTTATTGATTTAAGGACTTTAAATGATTAATTTAAATTTAAATGAGTTTAGTCTTCTATTTAATGAGGAAAAATCTTAAAATAATAAAAACAAAACAATTAATAATAAATAAAGTCACCAATCTTGAAAGGAACTTGTGAGATGGAAGAAAACTCATAGGATGTAGTCTATTGCAGATGTGTTGATAGTAGAAATAAAACCAGTCTATTGAGGATGTAGATGAAGTCTTGTGAAGATAATGTTGATAGGGGAAACGATAATCTTGAAGGAAGTGTTGGTTTTTAAATACAGATGAAATTTTGAAGAGGGTGATCCAAATATTTGGGATAAAATTTATATAAAAAAACGTTTTCGAGAATATTTCTCATCATCAGTTGGACTAAATATTTTTGAATGTTGAAAACAGTTGAAATAAGAATTTAACAATTGATATAAGATGATGAAGCTAAGTTGGTTGTAATTGTTGGTTATGATTGTTGGCTAGGGTGATTGTTGTTTAAAAGTAGTGTCCATTTATTGTTTATCTCTATTGATGGCTTGGCTAAATTTTTGTTATTTGTAATGATATTTATTGTTTCTTTAATTAATTTTTTTTATAATTTTCTTCTTTTCCAATGATTTTTGTGTTATTCCAATCTGGTGTGTGGTTTTCTTTGATACAATGATTAACTAAATGGTTGTTTTTGTCTTTGTGGCTTAGTGCTCTTTCATGTTCTTGTAATCTTATTTCTAATTGTCGTTTAGTTTGACCTGTGTAGATATGTTCACAATTTTTGCATGGTATTTGATAAATTATATTTCTAGTGTTCCATTTTTCTTTATTATTTTGACATATTTCTTTGAAATTGATATTTGTGTTATTATTTTGATTGATTGTTGTTTTTAGGTTGGTGGTGGTTATTAATGTTTTAGTAATGTTATTTGTTATTTTTGGTATGATTTTTATGTTTGGTATTTGTTCTAATATTTTTTTCTGTTTGTGGAAAATTTTATTATTGTATTGTATTGAATATCTTTTTTGTTGTTCTTGTTGAATTGGTGGAGTTTTTTTTGTATTGTTTGTAAACGCATCTATTAAAATTTTGTCTATTAAAGTTATTGGTTATTTGTTTTTTATTAGGTGCAGTTTAAGTTTTTTTAAATTTGAAGGAATATATTTCGGGGATGTAAGATTTTTTATTCTTTGTAAATATTGTTTAATAGTGTTAATTTTTTGGTGTGTGGGTTGTTGTGATAAGTAATCTGGTATGTTGTTATCTTTTGTTGGTTTTTCATATATCTCAAAATCTAGATTACTTTCATTTTTTATAATGTTTATATCTAAAAATGTGATACGGTTGTTGGTCTTGTTGTTGTGTGTAAATTTTAAAGGATATCGTTCTTCTAATAGGTGTATTAATATTTCTCTTGGTTTGTTTGTTATGACTAGGATGTCATCTACATATCTCATCCATATTTTTATGGTGTTGTTTGTGTTGTGATTTGTTTAGTAAATTGTGTTCCATGTTATTTAAATAGATGTTGGAAAGGATTGGTGATAACGGGCTATCCATAGGTAAGCCTTCAATTTCTACAGAAGGTTGTTAGAGGTCTAAGGTAACGACTACCATATTTATATATGGCGAGCGCTTCGTTTTACGTGAGTTATCATATGGAATATTGTTATGGCATTCAAACAGCGAGCTAAAATCATCAAAAATTGACATATTGGGAGAGTTACATAAAGACCCCTTTCCGGCGTCAAAATCAGCTATTTCAAAATTTTGAAAGCATGCAAGAATCAAGGCTTCGTAGTTTCCAAGAAAGGTATATCAAGTGTATTAACTAACATTGACAAAAGCTCAAGCGGCGCCATTCCTGAGTGTAAAAGAGCAGGCTAATCAAAGAACCAACCACTAGCCGTACTCCTGACTTGTCCGTAGTTCGAGCTCTCGTAACCGAAAGTAACCACCAACAGAAACGGTGATTGCACAGAAGAAAGGAACATCTGCGTACATAGTAAACAAAATTACCCCGATTTACAACTGGAGAAGCGACACAAGAGCCACGTTGTTTAGTTGTTGCAGAGCCATGTTCAAGAATGAAGGACCAACTGCCGTAAGCTGTGTGAACGATACCTGCCGGATAAAAAGCATAATGAAATGGTCACATTAGATGAAGAATATGTTTAGGAGACTGCAACAAGAATTTTCTACCGTCCAAGGGCTTCAGAAAATGGTACCGTGAATGCAAGGAAACATTTTCATAATGTTTCATAATCGTGACAGATAACTCCAATGGCAAGTTAACTTTACACAGAGTTGAGTCAAGACCAAAGTCTACGCCATGTACTGTAAGCCTAACTTTCTAACTCCCATATTTACACGTGACATGACCTGTTTGTACGGTACAGAATTAAACAATTAATGACCTGTTTCTGGAGCGTATGAAAGAAGATACCGGAATCTGCTTCAATCCCTTCAGCGACATACTCATCAAGTTGCTGGACGCAACGCCAATGGTTATTTGTGGCTTTGGCTTACTTAAACGGGCCCTCAGAAAGAAGCAACCGTGAAGAGTGGAATCTCTTTGGAAATTTTATCTACAGAAGCGGTTAAGAAATGATCTTTGTGTTCTGAGTTTCAGTCTCCTGCAACCCTGTCATTTGTTACCATAGATCCCTAACAACCCTCTATAAATTAGTACCGGTAGTAATCAAATTATTGTCCACATATCAAGTCCAACATTTAATATTAGGGGTTAAGAGAGAATGTTGAATATATTTTTCAAAAGAATCCAAATAAATATCCGCTCAGATGGGAGAAAAAAAAGCAGCCCCAAAGTCAAGCCATTAAATTGTACGTATGCCCACAGCCTACAACTAAGATCATCATCGAGGCCGGAGAAATCGCTACCATCATAAGAAGTCTGAAAAAGAGGAAGGCTGCAGGAAGCGACAAGGTAAAGAACGCCTTAAAGAATCTCCCAAAGAACATCATTAGCGGCATCTCGAATATCATAAGCGTCTGTGGAAGTTTTTCTATTTCCAGACTGCTTGGAAGCAGTCTATTGTATTAATTATCGTCACGCCGGGACAAATTCTTGCAATTTCCTCGAGCTACCGATCTTTCAGCCTCCTCCCGTAGATGTCTAAAGTCTTGCAGAAAACGATCCTCACCAATCATCAATGGAATCGTCAAGTGACTTACGCTCTGAATTACGCTCTGAAATCTCCAGAATTAGCAACATTTTCCGTAGCAGAGGCTTAAAAATAGCGTTCAAAACCAGGAACAAGTGCAAATATGCTCTAAACCCGATTAAGAAAAATAACAATATGGCAGATATTTTTTCTTCGAGTGGAGTGTATAAACTCACATGTCCAACGTGTCAGTCCTTTTATATCGGGTGTACGAAAAGGTCATGAAAGATTTGCAGATCATCGCAGGGCCTGGGTGAAAGGAGATGGAAGTTCTGCTTTCGCGGAACACCTGATCAAGAATAAACACTCTTTTGGATCCATTAACGATATAATGACAGTAGTCAAGAATGAACGTGACCACAGAAGAATCTTGACTTATGAAGCCTTAGAGATTAGGAAGTACATGATGGCTGGAGATGACAAAATCCTCAATAACCAAACCAACTTTGTACGGAATCCTATTTTAGACACAGTAAACAGTATCATCAACAAAAGAAATACCAATGAAGAACACTAATAAGGTCCGCTTACAACAGCAAGAGCGGTCCGCTTACAACAGCAAGAGCGGTCCGCTTATAATAGCAGTCCGGTTACAAGAGCATTCCAAACGATTGTAAATAAATTTTTTTCATTTTGCATTTTGTAAATTTCCCAGTAAAAGACCTTGACGAATCAAGCATATTCTTTGTTAACCCACCAATCAGCAGTAATATCTTCTGATTGGTGGGCAATTACCATATATTCGGTGGTGAGGATCGACTTGGTTTTAGTAGTGACGTTTTGGACATCTCGCTCTTGAAGGGTTTCTTCAAACCGTACAATATCTTCACGATTGATGACCTTTCTTCTGACCACAAGCCTGTGGCGTTGTACTTTGACAATGTTGAAATAAATTTCCGAGAGGAACTCGTACATCATCAAGACGGGAGGCTCTACAAAGATATTCTTAAGGACTATGGCTACCATCCCGACGTTGCTTACTGTACAGAGGACATCGATCAACTTGTTGATGACATCACCAGATGTATTAACAGTGTCATAGAAGTCAGTAGGTATCCATCAGAGAAAAAACCTTCTCATCGAATCCAACTCTCCTGGAATCCAACGCCTAATTGCTGAAAGAAACAGGACCCGTAGACTTTGGCAACGCTATCGTGAACCTTGGCTCAAAACCAAGTACAACAGGCTAGTGCGAAGAGTTCAAGAGGAGATAAAAGAGCTTCGCGACGCTAGATGGAATGAAAAACTCAAAAGCTTGTCGGCTCGCGACAATTCCATTTGGAGTATGGTTAGAGCTTTACAGAAGAAGAAGAATGTTATGCTTCCTCCACTCCGTACACCACAAGGTAACTATGTGCAAACTGATCAGGACAAGGCCCAAGTCATTGCAGATTCACTGGAACTGCAGTTTGTTACTCCTACCAACGATAAGCCCGAGAGCCAAATCATGTCTCGGCGTGTGGAAGAAGGTATTTACAACTTTGATGAGTCCCGAAGCATTTTACGAAGTACAACATCGAGGCTGGTGAGATCGCCAACATCATAAATAAACTGAAAAAGAAGAAGGCTCCAGGAAAAGACAAGGTGAGTAATAACGCCCTTATGAATTTCCCAAAGAACTTTATTGAATTTCTCACCAATATCATTAGCGACTGCTGGAAATTTTCTTACTTCCCTGTGGCTTGGAAGAAACCTATTGTGTTGAGTATCCCAAAGCAGGAACAAAATCCTGCAATTCCCGCGAGCTACCGACCTATTAGCTTGCTACCCTCGATGTCCAAGGTGTTGGAGAGAACGATCCTTGTCAGATTCCAAGATCACTGTCTAGGAAATGACCTTTTACGGGAAGAGCAGTTTGGCTTTCGTGCTGCCCACTCCTGTCCGATGCAGATATGGAGGCTCGTTGAAGACCTGAGCACCCCTCTGAACCTATCCAGGTACTGTGGGGTAGTATTTCTCGATGTCAGTAAAGCTTTTGACCAAGTGTGGCATGAGGGCCTTGTCTACAAAATGATCAGAGACGGGTTCCCTGCCGATTTGATCTTGATGGTGAAATCCTTTCTTGACGGCAGATCCTATCAAGCCAAGATTGGAGAAAATCTTTCCACGCCCCGTGTTGTAAAGGCCGGTGTCCCTCAGGGTTCTGTCCTCGGGCCTATGCTATTTAATTACTTTGTACATGATTTCCCAAAACCCGATAATTGTAATCTGTATTTTTATGCGGATGACACTGCCATTATGACATGGGCACACCAGCCGGCTCACGTTATCACTCGGCTGCAGTGCGCCTTGAAGCAGTTCGAAGACTGGTTTAACTCCTGGAAGTTGAACCTTAACGTCGGAAAGTGCAAGGCTTTGTACCTCAATAGGAAGCTCAAGCATCCCCCAGATTCTCTTGTTCTGTTTAATAAGAAACTGGACTGGGTGGACAACTACAAGTACCTGGGAGTTATCATTGACTCAAGACTCTCATGGAACCAGCATATGTCTTATGCTCTGAACAAAGCGAAGAGGCTAAGTACAGTATCATAGCTCTTATGGGTCGCAACAGCGCCCTCAGCATTGACAACAAGCTACTTTTGTACAAATCGATTATCCGGACCATACTCCTCTATGGCATGCCTGCGTGGGTGACTATCTGTAAAAGCAGATGGAGTGAACTACAGTCATTCCAGAATGTTACCCTGAGGACCATTGCCCAGCTGGACAGAAGGACGGTGAAAAACCAATCCATCCACCTCGATTTAAACATGGCCCATATCGGTAAGTTTATACAGGATCTCCTTTTGATTATGATACAGAAGATGAAGACTCACGACAATAAGCTTGTGAAAGGGATACTGGAGAACTCAATGAATATGAACTGGCATACGAAGTATTCTAAACCGAGGCACGTTCTTGACATCAATTTTGAAGATATTAGCAATGTCTCTTTCCCAGACTACTGGAAGATGTGATAATCTTATTTCTCCTTGTATTTTTTATTTCGTTTGTTTTTTGTTTCTGACAATCGTCAATCTTACTTTCTTTTTTGTATAATGTGGAAGACCGCTTGGGTTGGTTAGGCTTCTTGATTACCTCAGTGTATTTCCTTTGGAGTTTATTCTGGTTAGATGAGCTTTGTGAAAGCGCTGCTTTCGTCCCATCCTAACGAATGTACACTTCACTGTTCGATTGTCGACTTGGTTGTAGTCGATTCCTGCCCTGATAATGAAGTGTATTCGAAACGCGTAGGTTATTAAAACTTCTACCATTTTGCTATTCAAAGACCCTTTTATTTATTTTTAAATACTTTAACGACGGCTGCTCATGAGCACCCCACGAATGATGCCGTTTCGCTGATACTCGCTCCATAGCTCCGAGCACCTACAATCACCCCCCGTTCGAAGGCTGTTAAATCGCGTCGTTTACCCATAGTTGAAGAATGGAACACGTCCACTGTTGACGGTGATACTCAGCTTCCCTTTTTATATTGGTCCGGTCCGCTAGCAACATTGTGGCGATGTCCGTGCGCGCATTTGCATAAACATCAGGTGGTCATTATATGCTCACTCAGTGTAAATAAGGTTCAATTTGCAACAATCCATAGAATACATGTTGTTCGGGCTTTCCTCAGAATTGATAATTCTTGGAAATCATTAAAAATGGGCACTAACTGGAGATAAATTATCAGACTATTGAGAAACTGACCAAGTCGTGAGTGATCAAGTACTCATCGAGGTTCCCAGGCGGCCTTGGTTGATGCAAGCGTCTGCTAAACTACACAATGTGATTAATGGCCAAGTTTTGCTTCAAGATAACGAAAAGAATGGGAATTACAACAGTATATTACCAAATAGTAAGTACCACCAAATTTGTTTTCGAATTTTCATTATGAATTTTTACTTTATTATTACTAAGCGTTTTCATGTGTTCATTTTTACTGTATATTCACATTCGGATGTTGCAAAATTTAACCAAATCAGTCCGCACAACGCTATGACGATTGGTCTAAAGCCTATTGATCTAATACCGATTGATCTAACGCCGACTGGTCAAAATTCCGATTGGTCTAAAACGAAAATAAAATGACTGAAAAAGAGAAAATTTGAATTATTCAAAGCTATTATTATTATTATACTTTTGAACCCCAAAGGGGTAAGTGATAAAAGAAGCAAACAAGAAAGTTACATGTAGCTGTTAAAAGAATGGCTTAAAATATGAATAACATGTTTGTTATGATCAGAACAATGTTTTAAAATACAATTAATGATCTGCTTCTTTAGATCATACGTGAGAGTTCCAATCTTTAAAAGTACAACGTGTGACAATAAAGTTCGGTGAATGATAGCATATTGAGAGTGGATTGCTCGCTTACATGAAACAGCAGTTACTATCCTTCAAAGTAATCCCCGTCGATGGTAATGCACTTCTGGGAACGCCTGTACAAGTCCTGGAAACTCCTGGCGTAGTCGTTTTAAGGGATAGCCTTCAGTTGGGTCGTAACATTACGTTGGATGTCTGGCCACTTCGGGGGGGGGGGCGTCTTCTACGGTGTTCTGGCCTCCTCGGAACCGTTTAAACCTCTCATAAACACACTTCAAAGTAATAGCACTTTCTTTGTAAACTGTTGTCATCATTTCATTAGTCTCTTTCGTTCGCTGATCCATTTTGGGTTTCCACCGCGCGTACTACGCCTTCTCTCTTCAATATCCTGTTTAAACACAATAAACACACTCGCAACGTTGATTTTCTCAAATTTGTTTAAACATGTCTCAACCTGTCTGGGGCAGGAGACGAGACGATGGTGCACTCTTACGACCGTTAGCAATTTGACGTCATTCACCGAACTTTATTGTCACACGTTGTATTATAGGGGGAAAATGATTCTAAGAATTTTGATACTCGTTATTTGGGAATGATTTTATATATTTAGGTAGACCTCGTCATGTCTAAATCAAGCATCCATTGCCTAGTAAAATACTGTACATTGGATGATTGCAATCTGTAAGGGCACAATAGAGATCTCTTAATTTTGCGAGAGACACTATAGTCGTGAAGGTACGGATACCATAACGTATACATATGCCGGTAATTGAAGTAAATTTCGGTAGGGCAAAAGCCACCCAAATAACATTATTAAACGAAACTTGTACTCTATTTAACATCTTCGAAGCAGCAGACCAAATGACAATAACATTTTCAACTTTTGGGATCAAGATGGCACGAACTGTTTTAATCATTTCAGTTTTTGATAGAATCTTACGAAGCCTTGTATATAAAAATTTTAAACGACCCAAGTCACTGATAATGAATTCGATATGATCTGCAAACGTTAACTTGCTATCAATGGTAATTCCCAAAATTCTACAACTTTGACGAGAAGCTTGATAATGTTTCTCAATTAAGATAATCTTTGTCTTCGCTTCGTTAAATCTTGTGAGGTATACCATTTGCTAAGGAGATCAATGTCCTGATAAATTTGTTGCAGACTATCATCCTTATCCCTAACATGACACGATTTAAAAAGAAAATTATTGTCCACAAATGGTACAATTTGGCAATGTAATGGTAATTGAAAAATTTGCACTGTGGCTGCAGCATACAGGACGGTTGCTGTAGATAAACCTTGTAAAACTCCCCTGGTCGATGGAGATTCAACGGTATGCTGATCAGTTTCAAGATAATTAACGCGTTCGTGATAATAATCATATATTGACTGAAGTGTTTGCTGGTCAACGCCTAAACATTTGAGTTGATGAATCATATTAGGGCGATTTATCGTATTAAAAGCCTTTGAAATGTCATTATTCATTAAGAAGCAAGCTTGACCTTTACCAATAGCTTCGATGATGTACAGAAGGATAGTATAAACAGCATATTCGATGGGGGTATTAGGCCTACCACCAAATTGGTTTTTGGGAATTACAGTCCGGAGGTAATCGGTTAGCTGCATAAAAATGAGTTTTTCAGTTAATTTTGACATGATCGACAAGGTACAAATAGGTCTATAGTTAGTAATATCAGTCAATTTTCCTTTTTTATAGACAGGGCAATTAACGTTCGTTTGAAATCGAGAGGAAACTGTTTACATTTCACTATGCAATTTAAAAAATGCAAAAAGGCTTGGTTTCCAAAAGCGCCCCAGTTTTTCACGACAGAGATTAACATTATTAACAGTTTTTCCCAGATATTATCTCTGGCAGAAGCTTTATTATTAATTTTTTTAATAAAAATGTCAATCAATCCAGTAGTGATGGTGGTCATGGTGCTTTGATTTTCAGGTTGCACCTTTTGCGGAAAACACAGTTTGAAGATGACCCTGGGTAATCGGAGTAGGATTGTCAATCCACTGCTTTGCTAACTCGTTGGGAAACGGCGTTTTATCATTTTAAGAGACCTAATGCATCTCCATATATCAAAATTTTTCGTCTTTGGGTAGGGCAAAATATTTAAATTTACTGATCGTGTGGGCCGCTTTTTTCTTAATTGAAATTTTTGAAATAAATTGTGCTGGCCGCGTGGGCCAGGCGAGTACCTCAAGTGTCTTCTTGGACAAACCGACGCGGAACCGAACACAGGGCTGTTTGGACACGCTATACGGATGGGACAGATCACGAGTCAGATGTAAGGTGCGAGAACAACCTTTAATTGACATAGGAGAGCGAGTCAAATGAAAGTGAGGCAACCCATCCAGGCATCTCTCATTTACGAAAGCGAGAAGTAGGTGCCTCACTGTTTAATGCTCTCATACAATGGGTTGAACACGGTTGCGTGCAATGTTGCCAGATTGGGCTGTAAGCCGCAAATTGGGCTTTTTTGTAAACGAATTGGCTTGTAAAATTTTTACTTCGAGGATTGCGATTTTTTTTTGGCGGGTCGTGGCTTTTTTTTTTTTTGACTTGTTGCTTTTTGATCTTGGATTTTTAAATCTTATTGCTGAAAAAAAAGTTAGTGACAATTTAAATTAAATCAGGTTGCAGATATTCTAGAGCATCCGCTCACCTTTAGGATTTTCTTCAGGCATCGTAGGGCTCGTCACATCCTGGGCATCAATTTACTTTGTGTGTCCTTTGTCCCTTGTCAATCAATAATTAACTCCATCGTCCTGAGAGGAAAGGACTCCATCTTATCCTCTGGATGACTTGACTAGGTTTTATCTGACTTCTTGCTTAGTTCAGTGTACTGAAAGCGTTGCTCTCGGACCGCTCGTTTCGTTTTCCCTGCGCTTGATTGTCGATTGTCGGGGTGCTTATCATGAGGACTCCAGCTTTAGCACACACCGTGTAAATATTTTTTATGATTCAAAACTGTAGAAAGATTTCAGTTTTTAAGTTTATCTTACAGTATATCTCAATTTTGTTTTTCATTTCCATAGCTTAAAATCTTGCACGTAATTATTTTTTAATTTATTGAAATCTTATTGAAATTACCGGACTGAAATCAGACAAGCGTAAACTATAAACATGGGGAAATGGGCGAAACATTCGAAACAATATAGAGCGTTAAATAATTTAGAAATCAACTTTCAAATGCTGGCTAGCAAAAAAAAATTAATATCGTTTATAAAAATTTTTTTTTTTTTTGTTGTTTGCATGTTCGTTTTTATTTTTATTTATTTGATTATGAATTACTTCGAATATTATGAGCAGTAATTTAAAATCACTCGGCTTTCAAAGTCTCGTGGATTTTGGGCTTCTTTGTGCTTAGTCCCGCGGTTTTTGGGCTGCTTTGTGCACGAGTTTTGGGATTTTCGAGGTAGAAATGTCTGGCAACACTGGCTGCCTGACAAAATGGACGCTCCAAAAGATGAACAGCTTGGAGTGGTCAGTTTTTTGACAACTGAAGGCGTTTCTCAACACGAAATTAGTCGCTGTATGGCTGCCGTGTACGGCGAACATTGCATTTCGTTGGCCACTGTAAAGCGTTGGAGCAAACGACTTAGAAAATTGACGAATGGGGTCATCTTGCTACAGGACAATGCCCGTTCCAATTGTTTAGGAAAAACTGGATAGCTTCTAGTGGAAAACGCTACAACATCCACCATCTCTCGTCTTGCGAATTCGACATTTTCGGATAACTGAAAAAATAGCTCAAAGGAACCAGATTCGTGTCGGACGATGACATGAAGGAGTCAGTTACAGACATTTTGAAGCAGCAACCCAAGGAGTTTTATGAGAAAGGAATCACGCGACTCGCTAGTCAGTGGACAAATGTCTAAATGCTCATGGAGACTACTTTTAAACAAGATTATGTAAAAAGGGTTTTATCAAACCAAGCTTTTATAATGCTTTATTTAGTGGCAACAATAAAGCTTAATTTTGCAACAATAAACAATAGATACATTTACCTCTCGCCATAACGAAATGTCCAATTGTTACAACAATCAATTCGTAGTAATGAGTTAGTACCATTAGAACACGAACCAATGAACAGATTTGAAAATTTTTTTCTTTATATAAATTGTCATCGATTCTGCATAAGTGTGTCAAATTGCAGCTCCCTAGCTTGTCGGAAAGTTGGTTTAATATTGATTACAAGATTTGACCTAAACAAACTAACACAGCAAAGTTATAAATAGCTTTTAATAAAGTACTCCATTTGTCATACATATTCGCATTGGCTCACTTTCATTTGAACCGCCCTCGTACATATTAAACAATATTCTAAAAGAAATTAAGTGAGTGCACTCTAATTTCCCCAAAACAAAGAACAGTTTCTTTATAAACTAAATCCTTTAGGACAAAATTTTAATCCGCAACACAATAATCAGGGTTTACCATCAAATGAATACGATAAGGAAAATGCATAATTAACCCACTGTGAATCAGAGCTTTTATGCCCGGAATTCAGTTGCCGTTATGAAACGGCGTCAATCATTATGATTCCAAAACTCCCCTGGTCACAGCAAACGTTGCAGGGTGTCCAAGTTACCCGTATCTCGATGTAATTTCTTTAATTTTAAATATAGAATATATACAGAATAAACTATTCGTTAAGATAAAATGAATAGATATAATAATTATGATGAAATATGGATAAAATGAACTATTACTAAAGTTTAATCTTTAATTATAGACTTAAATTTGTGACCGCTAATTATAATTAGCATCATTAAATATTAACCTCTTGTATTTTTTTTTTCTTTTTTACTTTATATTATCTATTTGTATTAGTAGCGTGGTTGATTGAATTTAGCCACGTGCACATAAAGAGTTGTTGGGTCAGAAAGCTAAGTCAGGATTTAGTGATAACCAAGTCTGTTATGACGTAATTGGCAGAAGTAGGGAAACTAGATGAAAGGGGGTGTGCTCATCCGCCATTTTCGCTCCCAACAACGCGATCTCGTGCTTTCATGCTGCATACAACTGACGGTGAAAATGCTTTCGTTTGCCACAAAAACGGTTGGATGTGCAGCTCAAATTGCTCAAACAATAGCAGACAAGGCCATAGATTGTTTTTATATCAAAAAGATCCCGAAAGACGTAAAAAATGACTTATTAACTCACGAAGAGACAAGTAGAAACTTATAAAAAAGGTGATTGAAACATCGGCGTTAGTTGATGTTCCAGATGGCTGCAATGTGTCCAAAATAGTTATTCAGCATTATTTGAATGTCAGAGCATTTAGCACTGAAAAATCTGATGAATACAAGAAATATATGTAGCCTACACCCAATCAATATGTTTCCAGAAGTGCAAGATTAACAATTATTTGATGTGATTTTTTGGTTTACATGTTACAATTATAATTATGGTTAAAGTACATTTTTAAATTTCAGAATTATAACATTAAATTTGATTGTTTTTCATTTACTTTTTTTTATTTATTGAAATTAGCACTTTCATGAGGTAATAAAATTAACATCTAAAATATAAAAAACATCATAAACAAA